>CALNHX010012926.1:0-21390 GCA_940337035.1 Agriotes lineatus
GTATTAAATCTTCCTGCAACGTGAAAAAAATATGCAATTCTGAGAGACTGATATTTTGCTTCACTGCTAGTGCATCTCAGCTAAATAACGCATTTCTCTCCCTCATTGCATAATCTACTATTATTATTATCTATATACATTTTAAAAACTGAAATAATAGAATACATTTTGTATATATTATAACTAGAAATGGGTTATAATTATTAATGTATAAATCATGAGTCAGTAGTCATATTTTACATATACTAAACAGTTGTAGTATTATTAGGCAATCGATAATATTTCTAAAGGTTTCTAATTCTGTAAACCAGATAATTGACAAAGTTAAATTATCTTGCCCTATATTAAAATTGTTGGTAGTCAGAAATGAAAGATAACGAGTTATATTTTTTTTTAATTTTTACAAAATTCAAATAATTTATTTATTCCGGCATTTTTTTCTAGTTATACCTTGTTTCTGTTTCATTTACTTAGTTACTGGCATTAAAAATGCAGTCCATTTCCCCAATAAGTAAAATGGCTAGTAAATTATGTCTCGCGTGTCAATTATTAATGCGGTTGTCCTGCGTTTCTAGGAAATTCCATTAATGTACAGTATACTATCTACAATTTACAACTTGATACGTTGTTCTATACCTTTTTATTATTACAAAACGACCAAACTGTTCAAAACGCTTTTATTGAATTTGTTTTTGTTTGAGTGTACTAAGAGCGTTTTTATAATTACTAGCTAATTTTATTGGTGAATAAAACACATGAAAAATCTTACTCGTTGGTACTTTTACGTGGGATTTATAGGTGGAATACAGTTAGAGGGGATTGGAAACTGCAATTACAATTGTTGTTATTTGTATCTTTTTATCGTTCAGTGGTATTATTTACAGTTTAATGTTAAAGCTCGAGTTTTATGTCTAGGGTATTGACATTTTAGTAAAGCAGAATGCACAACCAATTGTTTGCAAAATCGTTAACCGTTTGTTAAATTCTATAGGGGAATCTTTGAACGATCAGGGATCAAGTTATATAAAATTTTGGTAAAACGTTAGATTACTGGTATTATATTAATAATTGTCCTCGTGGTAAATGCTCATTTTTAAAAGGAGCGCCATGTAAATTCTGTTATAAAAATATTATACATACTCGTAAAATCGATTCAGGGATTTAACAACTGCAGATTTTCAAAAGATAGTGAGCTAATGTTAATGAGTATCAAAACAGCTTACCTCAACTAGTCAATTAACAATTTCCATGCTACGACATTAACAACAAATACAAATTCAAGATGAAAATACAATTTTTTCATAGTCTGTAACCTCTTTCTTTTTCTTCTAATGTAATATGGAAATTTCAATTGTCTACCTCCAACGTTAAGATGACACACTATAAAAGCTCACCAGAATTGTCTTAAATTCCCTTCATCGCCTGAAGGCGAAACTTCTCTAGCTAGTAGCATAAGAATGGTGGTAGTTGAAATTGGGAAACGGATCGTTTAGATACGCTCCGCGAGTGAATAAGTAGGAAATGTAGCTTAATTTCTGCCTAGTTTCCGGAAATATACAATTTTGTAAATATGGAAGTTTTTTTAACACAACAATTTTTTTATACGAAACGAAATAATTTTCGACAAAAACAATATTGTGAGTAGGAGTGCGTATTCTGTTATTTTGCGGCCTTTTATTCTATAAGCTTTTCCTCGCGTGTTACATTACACCAACCATTTACTACTGTCATTTTAGCGTGTTAACAGATAGCAAGAAATGTTTTATATCGGGCGGGTAAACGTAGTTTTTTTTAAATTTTGAAGTACTCGTATATGTAGGAGTATACGTATGTAATGCATCTATTACTTTCGTTATAGCTTCTTGAAATTTAAAGGTTCTATTGGTAAACGTAGTTACTAATTTTAATACAGTAGTATACCTTTGTTTTACTTTATATAATTTGGAACTAATTTTGTTGAACAAAAGACTATCTAATTATATTTGATAAAAAATACAGGGTGATTCACAAGTATGGTCATTAGATTTAAGCGTGGCCAAAGGCTTCAAACAGAACAGCATTGCATAATAGACTACACGTCAAAAATTAATAATAATCCCACAAAAAATTCAACATTTATTTGCTTACACTGATTGACGGTCACTGGAATGAATTCTTATAAACATAATTTCGCACAGGTAGTTGCGATAAATCCGAAATAATAACTAAAATGCAGAAACAAAAAACAGTTATTTGAGTATTTCAATCACATTTGGTGCATAACGCAACATTATTGCGTTAAACACGAAGCCTGGAACGAAATGGGAGCGGAAAGCGGTTAACGCACTCATATCTGAGTTACTTAATAAAAGTTTTGGTGTTAGCTAGTGATTCTCAAAAGTTAGGGCCAGATTCTAATGCGATCTTTACGATTAATTTTTAGTGCAATGTACAGGGTGGTTAAGAAGAAAGTTTTATTATCCATTTATCACAAAATGTTATTCTTGATGGAAGTCCCTACATTTTCTCACACTAAAAATGCACTTGCTAAAATATAAATATCTCTTTTCGTATACGAGGAAGGTTAAAAATTATGAAAGTGGCTCATTTGAATTAAAAATTATGATTATTTTGAATTCTTGTTGATTTTTGGATCTTTTGTTATTACATTTCTTGAGGATACCTGTTTTTTATTTCGGACACAACAAAATGGGATTTTCTGGTTGCCAAGTGAGATAAAATGAAGTTTGACAATACATACTTATCGCATCGAATAATAACTTTGAACTATCCCATTTCCTGTAATAGACAGGGTGGTAAGAACAAAAATGTAAAACAATAAAATAGCTATTTATGCAACAAGTGCTAAAAGTTGACGTTTATGCACGAGACATGTCTCGTGCATAACCGACTTTTAGCAGGCGTTGCATGCAATATTTTATCTACGACCTTAATTTTACTGTTATTAATCCATAAATATCGATTTAACAAAGGTTTGCATCTACGACACCTATAATTTATGTCATAATAAACAGTAGACCTTGGCGCGCGGGCGAATGCTTGCGCAGCCAGTAGTCAAGGTCAGTTACGAAAGGTAATTATGAATACTACAGATCTGACTGTATTAATTACATAACGCATTAATTATTTCAATAACACTTTACCTGTAACGCAAGAAGTACTAACTAGAACAACTTTACAACTTCACTTCCAGTTCGAAATTGTCATTTTATAACCTCACTTCACTTTATACTACAGATGCGCTTAAAGTAAACAGCTGATTTCTTTAACCACGCTAAACTATAAAACGACACTTTTAGGGAAACAAGCTAGCGCTAAAGTAGTAGTGGTCGTAGATAAAATGTTTTTTGAAATGGGTGGCTGTGACCTTATACTTGACATCTTCTTTCAATTATAAACAACTTTTCCAAATATCAATATAGTGTAGTTTGAAATATAAGGGTACTTTATTCTTGAGCCATTTTCATATTTTCGAACCTCCTCCTATACGAAAAAAATATTTACATTTTGGCAGGCGCATTTTTAGTTTAGAATTTATGACGGACACTGTATATTCTATTATCTATTACGGTATACATCATTGTAATAAGAAAAAAAATATGTTTTTTCCCATGATGCCATATTCAACCGCTGCATTCTCATTAAAAAAGTTCTTCAAGAACGTAGACATTTCTTTTTTCTATTTTCAAATAAGCGAGATATAGCCACAAAAAACAAAAAGTCGAAAAATCTAACTTTTATTTATAACTCGAAACAAAAGACAATAGCCAATTTTGGTTTAAACCATTAAGCTTTTCTCGAAAAAGGAGATCGAGGATGGGGGTTCATTTTTTCCATATCTCCTATAGTTATCGAGATTCCCTATGAAAACATTTAAATTTGTAGATCCTCTACTTCTACTGAGGTCAGTATACACCCATTTAATTTAATGACGATACTGATGAATCGCCTTGTATAAGAATAGTTACGTTATATACGTTTAAATATTATTTTATGATAATTAATCTACTCAGATCCAAACTAATGAGATTAGGCCTTATATTGACGGAAATAAAAATATAACAATTTTGATTTTGAATTCAATGTAATTGTACTATTAGATAATCAGTAGTAATACTCTAAGTACTGTGATATTATCGGGTTATATGTCGATAACTTGTTGCATAGTGTCAAAATAGTGTCAGTTTGACAGGTTAAATAGTACGACCGCGCAGCGGGAGGATTATTCTGTCAAACTGACACGATTTGTTATTGTGCAGGAAGTTCATTGGCGTAACTAGGATTTTTGGCTGGGGAGGGCCAGGCCCCCCCAATCAACCATTGTCTATACCTATCAAGACATGCATTTACGTACATATATAACTTTTTCGGATAAATCTATTTGCTTATTTTTTGACGCTGTTATACGAAGATAACCCCATAAATTTCTGCAATCTAATAAAACAAAGATGTGTAGTCAACATTTGTTTTTATTATTGTTTCACAAAATGTTTGCCCTTAAACTCGAAACATTTACGCATTCGGTAACACCAATTTTCAAAACAAATTCCACTTCTTGAGTCACTTGAGAAACAAAGCTTTTGAAGCTTTCCACGGCATTTTTGAGAGTTCCAAATCGCACACCACGCATTTTATCCTGAAATGGAGGAAGGTGCTAGGTCGGGACTGTATGAGGATAACTTAGCAATATTAACCCGGAAGTCTCTAATAAACATTATTTTGTTTGGTGTGCGGTATGACTACAAGCATTGTCATGGTGCAGAAAGATCTCACTTCTTAGTACCCTAACCCAGCTTTTTGAATAACGTCTGGCAGTCATACTGTTGTGTGCCATTCTGCGGTAACCGTACATTTATTTTCAAGCACAACAGTTGTGATAGGTCCTATGAAATGAAGCAAGTAATCATTTTTTTACCAACTCTTCGAGATAGCTTCACTAAAACTAGGTTAGGATCTGTTGGAAACACTCATTGTGCAGACTGCCGCTTAGATTCGGGTTCAAATGTATATATCCAGCTTTTGTCACCAGTTATAATGTAAACTGCTTTAGATCTACCTTCATCATATTTCTTATACCATTCCACATGCCGTTGTTGTGTTTCTGTTAAACTGTGTGGTATCCACCCACAACATACTTTTATTACACCCAAATGATTATGTAAAATCTTGTTTATTGCAGTCATGCCAATGTCCAAGATGTTTTTAATAATTCTATATGTGACTCGATTGTCCTCCCGAATCATTCTTCGCACAGCGTCTATGTTAATTTAACGAACTGAAATTGGGCCTCCTTCGCGAAAATCATCGCTAACTGAAAATCGTTAAAATTTAAATTCATTAAACCAGCAATGCGAAGACGCTTGGTCACCAAAAGTAGCACGAAGTCATGTAAAGCTTTTGTTCGGTGATGGGATTTATAAAGGTATGGTAAATAATGGCTCAAAAATTTTCTCTCGTTAAATTTATTTTTGGTGCACAACTCTTATTTCAAAATTAACTGTATAATAACTGGTGCAATTATCAAAACTAAATTTGAACTGTTAATCTTAAAAACAACAAACATTTGTGTCATGGCAATTTTGATTTCCATGGTGTACTTGATCTATTGGTTTGCAAAAATTATGGGTACTACCCTCGTAATACTATATTTTTAAGTAGCATATCAATAAATTATTTCTCGGTTCATCAACAACATAAAAACGTATAGATTACCTCTTGCAAACCAATGAGGTTGACGGTAAAAAATACTAATCCATGAGGAACAGATTTTATTGGAAAACATCACTTGGTTTCCATTTACATAATTTTCATTTTATTATCAGTATGGTCAAGGCAAATACTTTCTTGAAAACATCAATATCCTCTTAATTGTTATTGCTATTTCTCTTTGTTCTATCTTGGACTGGAAACTGAAAATTCAAGCACCCAAAATTATTTTTACTACATGAAACACTATTAAACATAAAATTCTGAATCGTACTCTTCAAAGCGATAAATTGAACTCTTTAGGCAAAGCGAATATCCAAGTAGCAAGTCACCGTAAGTCTGAACTGGATGAGCCTATAATAGGTAGCTATATGTGCACAGGGAATAGTTGGTGATGCACTCAAGTTTCCAGCTCATTGTACTTACCCGCAAATGAAATAATTGCAATTGTCTTTTTCTAAGCACATAAATTGACTCTTTATTTATAGAAAACATAAGAGAAACTAAAAAAAAAATATTCAGACGAAAGCAGTCCTTGTAGCTTGCTACGTTAATTATTAGCAAAACTAAACTGCATTTGTGCACTAATAATGTTTTCTCTTTCATATTATTATTGACTAGAGCTATCCGTCCAAAATATGGTATTCATACTATGTTTTTTAAGCCAAAAAAGGTAATAAAACCAAAGAATTTAAAAACGTGTGAGGGTCAATAACAACAACCCCCTTAGTTTAAATAGGTTAATGAAAAAGCAAATCTTTAAATGTATTTAACTTCTATTTTTCTGGGGTGGGCCAAACGGCAGTCTGGGGAGGGCCTGGCCCCCCTGGCCCCCCCGCTAGTTACGCCAATGAGGAAGTTTGAGACATACGAGTGCTTTATATGTATGTTAGCCTCCAGATGACTTCCATGTAGGGTTGCCATAGGGCCCTTGACTTAAATTGGGTGCTCGTATAACCTGTTCGAAGTACGCATTGTATTCGATTTGATTTTTTGAGTAAATTTCAATATTAGGAACACATTTATTGCCAGCTCGATTTGATTGTATTAACCTAGATCAAAGTCATCTCCATGGAAACAACATCAAATTGACACAAGTTATGTATTGCGTCGCCTAGAGAAGTTAGTATAATCGATTTTGAATAATCGAAATTTGGCAAGATAACTTAACTAAACCCAGCCTCCTGATTGGTTGACATCGCTACGAAAAGAATTATCGCTAATATTACATTTAATCTTCCATTATTAGATCACTATGGAACTATATACCTATTATTTAAAAAAAAATCGAGATTAGTGAATATTTATGTAAAATTCAGAATAGGAACTATACGTTTGAATGTTAAATAGTATTTACAATCGTCAACAACAAATTAAATTTAATTTGGGACTCGTTACAACTGTGTTGGATAAAAGCATTCTCTAATCGACAAAGCTATTTAACTATCCATGTATATTTTTCGATAAAATACTTAAAATTGCCCAATTTTTATTATACTGTCGATGGTACCGTGAATTGA
Organism: Agriotes lineatus; assembly: GCA_940337035.1. NCBI lineage: Eukaryota > Metazoa > Arthropoda > Insecta > Coleoptera > Elateridae > Agriotes > Agriotes lineatus. The sequence continues at coordinate 7,227 of CALNHX010012926.1, forward strand.
ATACTTTGTTATTGGATTAGTAGTATCCTTATGGTACGTTATTTACTTTTGGAACTTAGCCGTAATAATGTGCATGAATGTTAAAAGGTATACATTCAGTTTGTCACTTTCAATATTCAGATGAAACAATTGTTTCAAAAACGTAACTTCACATTTATGGGATTACGTATAGCATATACGGATAAATGCGAATCTGTCGTTTTAAAAATAAGTAACCCCAAAATGCTTATTATGGAATACTGGGATATGTAATGTAATATTTATTCAGAAGCTAATTACAGTTACCTTAGACAGTGTACGTAGTTGCATAAATATTACTTCTACTTAACATTTAAATCAATGGTTTGCATTTAATTTTTACGAAACATACAATTTGTTGTTATATAAATTGTCAAATACATGTGCCATTCCTGACAGATACAATATTAATTTATATATCGCAGCATCCTGTGGTAGGTATATTGGGTTGTTTATTTTCAAACGGCAGGCTCATAATACTTACATAATTTCCTTTGAATCACCCAGTATAAGGGACTTTAGTATTGTATTTAATCAGTTCTATTGTGAGTTAATGACGTTGTATAAGTGTTTATACGTTGTACTAATTTTGTTTTTATTTTTTACAGGTAAGTTACCTATTCTTCAAAACGACGGTCATTGGTAATGCGGTAAGAAAATTTTAAATGAAGAAAAGTTATTATAATACTGCAAGCTGCAAGTATATACAGAAAATATTTCACGTGGTTTTGAAATAACATAATTTTGTTAGCCTTGATATAATTTTATAGTGTATGTAAACACAAAATGTAATTTACATTTTTAAAGTGAATCTAATATGCAGCTAAGCACGTCTCATGTATTTAAGTAATTTATTTTTTACCGTATATGTATATCCTAGACGTTAACATAATCGTTAGGTACCGAACAAGGGTTAGTTGTTAACTGCAAGTCGTATTAGTAAGTTCTATGATTTTCTAAATATAATCCATTTGCTAAAAATATAAACACGTTCACGGGAATTTGTTAAGTGAGAACGTTTCAGGAAATAAACAAAAAACAATGGAAGGTTTAGCTCAGACCACACAGATATCAATTATGAAGATACGTGCGATTATCTAATGCATTTTTTACACTACCCACAATTGATTGCGTTATAATGGGAATAATTAATTTTTCTGTTTGGGCTAATCAGAATTTTGTATTGATTATGTTATTGAACCAGCCCACTACAGTTTTTACGTCAGTGATTTTATTAGAAAATTGTCTTAGTTGATTATAAATTGATGTGGGACAGTTTACTATTGCCACAGTAATAAGTCCTTGAGTGTAATGCACATAAAACTCGTTATAGGCAAGAACTGATGCCAATCGTTGATTTCTACCGGTGCTGTAAAGTTTATTGCTGTACAAAGTGTTCACGATCTTCATACACTTTCTTAGTTAATGTGGGAGTTAGTAATACAAATGGAAAGCTCGGGCGGATATACGAAATCCCTAAGTTATTTAAAACCAGGAAATAATTTACGCAATTTGTACGGATTTCCTTATTATTACGGTACAGAATAATTACACTAACTTAATTATTAATTAATAGCGTTCATTCGTAAAAACTGCCCATTGTTCTAAAATTATCCAATAAACGGCGCTCCGAGTGGGATAAGTCCTCCCCTACAATGCTAAGTATTCGCTGTCTTAGAAATGCGCTTACAAGATTACGTAAATTCTTTCTAAACGAAATCTAAGGAAAGCGAACAAGATGAACGGATCTTTGATTGCGCCTGGAGAATATTTTTCACGAAAATGTTGTCCTCGAACGTTCAATTAGGGGAATTTTGACAAGCGGCATTAAACTGAGAGTTCTAATCAATATTTAATATTATCGGTTTCCATTAACCCCGATTATTTGATTTTTCATAAAACGTGTACTGCGGCGTAATTTCCATATTTACATAACAATTTTACCATTGTACATTTATTCTGCTTTTAAATTTGGACTGATATTGTAGACATTAACGTTCCATACAACAGATGGCAGTAGTAGGTTTAGTTCACTTTACCAGATTTAACTCGTAATAGTATCTATTGAGTAGTCGTGAACTGTGAATTTGCGTTTTCGTGGAAAACTTGTGAGAGGTTTCAACAGGCTTCTAAATTTGTGTACTGGTGACTTTCAAAAGTATGTTTATTGATTATTATTTTCATTGTTTACTGAAAAAGTAGTTCAAACGTTTATGAAATATGAAAAATTAATTTCTTCTATAAACGAGTTCATAGACTCGTGTAAAACAACGAAATATACAGTGCGGAAATTAAGTAGGGCATAAATTCCGTAACTCCGTTAATCTTCTCTTTCGGATTTTTTTAAAGGGTGTAGCGATTCAAATTGCAGCGAGTATATTAGTCATTTTCAGATTTTTATATCATTTGTTTTAAATGCTATAACGTCATCAATATTTTTTAAATGACAACCTATATATTTTGTACTTATTTCGGTAGCAAGTTTTACTCTGTTTTCAACGGTATAAAATCTTAAATAGGTTACATTAGAAAAAAATTAGAAAAATGGCCTTAAAGTTTATATAGTACAGATGAATGAAATTAACAGGGTAATTCTAATTACATGGGTTTAAAATAAAAAACTTAGTGTAGAAGAGCTTAGGGAAGGAAAAAGAAAGAAAGAAAAAAAAGAAAAAGAAAACAGAAAATGAAAAAGAAGAGTTATTCTAGTTACCTGGGTTTGAAACAAAAATAATGATTATATTGACTTTGACAATAATTCCAACATAACAAATGAATGTATAATCATCGATTTTTGTTTTAACCCCAGGTAACTATCCGTATCGTTACTATTTCAACATTAAGGTAATATTTTTCAATTTTTTTAATGTCACCTATTCAAAATTGTATACTGAAATAAATAAAATGGTTGTTATTTAAAAATATATTGATGACATAATATTTAAAAGAAATGATATGTTTAAATCTACACATGAGTTTAAGATATGCGCTGCAATTTGAATTTTGAGATTTTTTTCCTGAAAATAGACATTAACGGAATTACTAAATACGTTACTTCATTTCCATCCTGTATATAAAGGACTGCGATATAGTTACTCCACTTGTCTATTTGTATCTTATAATAATATCAGTTTATTCGCACCATCAAGTACATATTCTTGAAATTTCTTGCCTTAGTATTGGCCTTATTTCTGAGTTAAGACTAATGCAAAACTGAATTATTTTTGGCCAAGACTAATCGAAAAGCAGTTATTGCAATATCAAAATTTAGGTAGCATCTGTCTTGGTCTTCATTGCGATTAGTGTATTCGATTAAAATCCATCTTAATTCGTAGCAACGTTTGTTGTAGAGAGCGGATAGCCGGCTGGTAAAGCGTTTGCGTTTCCAGTCGGTAAGTAGTGGATTCGAGTTCCACACTCGGACATCGGTTACATCGTAAGTAACAGTAAAAAGCCCCCAGCCTACATTAAGAAGAAGTTTGTTGTCTTCTAAATTTTAACTTATAAACCGGCTTTAAAATTTGCATCAATTTGACGTGACATTGCGTACTTAGTAATATGTATAAGGGTGGGCAAAGATATATTAATTGCTAATTATGGTAAACATCGATTACAATTTTTTTAATATAAACTTTTGATGTAATTGGCTATATCGATGTAATTCTAAATTCCATCTTTGACTCTAAGTTAATTGTATATCTTTAGTTTCACTTATATGATTATTGAATTGATATTTGTCGTACCATTGGTCAATCGTATGTAACTGTATTTTTTTTTAATATAGTCAAATTAACATGATAAACACAATTGTTAAATATTAAGAAATTGAAAACGATACATCGTTCTATATTCTTACTTCATATTTAAAATGTTCAAGAAAGACCAAGGCCATTACGAACAATTTACGTATTTTATATAAGAAGAAAAAGAACTGTTAATGTTGTTACAAATTGATACTTACAGATTCTTCTTGTACTCTTCTGTGATATGCGCCCTGAATTTGTAAAACTCTCAACCAGTATATTTTTACTGTAGCTAAGCATTTCATATGGTTTCAGTACGATATCAGCTATCGATTAGTGCTTAGAATTTTTCGAACCTAATCACAAAATCTTTGCTGTGGTTGCATTTTGAAATGTTTTCAAAATATTTGTTGAGAACAAAGTTAGTACCTACATTAGATTTTTTTAAAATTTAGGTACTTTTTGTGGCACTTGTATTTTCATACAACTAGTAGGGTCAACTATTTTTTCGTGTTGTATAAGGAACTTCAGTGTTATAGGAAATCGAAGAGAAGTGACACGCGATGTTTAAGGAAGCCAATATTGAGAAACGTTGTTGCATTAATAATTGGCCTATGCATCCTATTCCGTGAACTGCTTTTCTTGTTAAACAATTCATACTTAGCCTTTCTTGGGAAATCGACAACGTGAGGTGCATTGGTACCAATAGCAAACTATGGATGAACTATATAAACTATGCATATTTGCAGCCAAATATCGTCGAATGTTAATATTGCTATATAGCTGTTAGATTAAATCGTACTAAATCGGAAAAGTATACTTGTGGATTAGCTATGCTGAAGTTTTTAAAAGTTTATAAACGCCTATAGGATACGGCAGTATAACATAAAGTTAAACATACTGCGATAACATAATGGTTATACCATGAAGTCAACGAAATTTGTAATTAGAGTAGATCGTGGTTTATGTTATGTAAGTAGTAACGCTGACTGAACGAACGTGAACACATTTAAATTTGAATTGGCAAATGATGGAACCTTCAAGAAGTTCCATTTAGAACACAAAATCTTGTACTTGCATTACAAAAAATAACCTGCTAACCTGTTATTTGACATAGACTGACATAGCTGACTACTTTGGCATAACTTCGGTACTGTGAAACGTATAACAGAAATCACAGGCAATCGTACTAGAACTGAAACATTATTGACAAAATTTTGTTGAGCAAAGTCAAACATTCCATTACATCAGCCGTTGCTAGGTAATTTACAATAAAACTGTACAGGAATAACATTCCCGTTCTAGGCAGGGAATATTCGGGTACTATTTCCTAATTTTTTTAATTACTCGTATCGATCGACGGAAAAATAGTATGTGTATCTTGAACAAAAAGCAACATTCCCAGACTTGTGTGTTGTTGGGCTCGGCGTTCGCCTCGCCCAACGATATTCACCGTTGTCTGGTACTGTTACGCTTTTCGTCCTAGATACACAATGTACTATAATCTCTCAATATAGTAGAAAACGTTTGCTTTCTGGCTGGCCTATTCACGAAAAAAATGCCACTTACGACAGTTCGTTGCAATCGTGAGTTTGTTTATGGACGATGATAATCGTTATACAAATGGGGAACTGTACGGTACCAGCAATAGCAAGAATTGTGAAATGGATTTGTAATATGAAGGCAAGCGGCAAACCAGAAACCAAACGTGTTAACGTGCTAACGATCACAGCACTGATTGGTCTTTCTAGTCTAGTGTATTAGCATTATATTATCCGTATCTAGCGTAGGTACTCTTGTGAACATACGGTATATTTTACTGCTGTTTTTTTTTCTTTGTGTTAGGTATATACTCATCAAATTCGTTTAGACTTGTCAGTTCAAAATATGTTTTTTGTGTAATTTATCGCTGTTTTACAAGAATGAAAACAATAATTTCTTGTACAATATTTCCACATAATTGACAATGGGGACGTATTTAAAATGCCACATATTTGATTGGATTTAAGAGAATTAATTCCTTTTACTGCGAAGTTGATACAATGTGCCACTCTACGTGTGGAAACGTTTAATAAACGTGAGAAGAAATAAGAATATAATTAATGATAGCTCTTCAGTTGGTTCGTTCATGGATTATAACAGCTACATTGGATGAGAAACAGCTCATTGTTCTCAAAATGAGTTTAATGGGCCATTCTATTAACATACCGTGTAACTGTTAATCAATTAGATCCTATTAGCTGCACCAAAATGCACTCGATTGCAGTTTAAAAATGTATACTTTATATGATACGTACAGTGGTTACTTAATAACAACGCAAAAAGAAAATGGAAAAATTGGTTACAAGATTTTTTACCATTAGAGCAAATCGATTTAATACCTAAGTTTTTTGTTTTTGATTGTGATGCAGTTAAGAATATTAACTTTGGATCTGTTGATCTGCTCTCTGGTTTTATAATAATGTATACGAATTTCCATCAACTATGTTCCATTACCCTTCTATGTATTGCATCGCACTTTTTAGGAGCTGGGCAACACTAGCATGATATTAGTTTAGACTACCAGTTGCCTTCAAAGATATACTAATGAAATAAAGTTTCAAATAACATTTCGGCAAGTATTATTTAGAATCGTAAACTTCTTCATTTAAGAAACTATTGGGGTGATCTCCTTTAGCGAATAAAGATGTACCCATGAACATCAACACGATTAGGTTTATCTCCATCGCTTCTTCCAAATATATATTCTGGACCTAACGTGTGCCTGAACCTTAATTGCATGTTTTGCTGTATACAATATGGGATCTAGTTAACTGTCAAATTTAGTTGACGTATAGTTTTTTAAGACCAAACTTCGTTTTTTTTTAGAAAAAAATTAAATATCAGCTTGCAACATTGTAGCCATGTTGACATACCTTAGTGAATAGGGTTCACATACAAACAGAAACAAAGTATTTTTTCCATTAGCAGTATTATAAGATAGTTCAGTCAAGGAAGTAAAATAGGAGAAATAATTCGTGTAGTCGCAAATTTTTGTACAATGGGAGTACCATGAACAACATACTAGAAATCCTGACCGATGGGGGTGAGCGGGGGGTGGGGAGCGTTTAAAAGAATTTTTTTCACGTTTTTCTTGAATAACTCGAAAACCGCGGCTTCTCGCGAAAAAGTGTCCATACAAAAAATTAAACTACAAAAAAAGTTCTACTCATTTTTCTCTAGGAAGAATAGTTTGCGAGATGCAGGGAATGAAAGAATCGTGGATTATTAAAAATAGTAATGGTATAAAATTAATGTTTAATGTTAAATGAACTTCGAATTAACAAAAAAACTACATTATTTATTAAAAACAAACATCTTATCTTGAATGTGCATATTTCAAATATCAACAATTGAATCATCATCGTCAGAATCATCTTGTAGTTCGAGTAACGGTGCACCATTCCTACACGTACCATAGCACGTGCCGCACACCATGGAGCACTGGTGAGCGATCCATCCTGTCCTCGGTTCCATCCCCACTCGGTCGGGGATAGAGGGTTGTTGAGCCATTGCTGTATCTCTAAGTAAGTAATCAAACCGCTGCAAGTAACAAGAAATAGTGTTGTAAAAATCTTTATATAAAAACAGTAAGGTAATAAAATTAATATACCTGTATACCAGCATACCGAAGTTCATTCAGATTTTACTGATCTGCAGTCGCTTGGTACATTTCTAAAAACATCTTCTCACCAGCCTGTGACAATTTGTCTGCTGGTGTCGTGGAGTTAGGGAAGATGTCCGATATTGTTTTCATTTGCCTGGAAATCTTGCTGAACAGCTTAACCATTCCTCCTTTGCTTTTGTTGTAAATGGCGGAGATGGTGTCACACCCGCTAAAGTTATGGAGAAGGAAGATGATGTCAGCAAAAGGAAGTTGTTGGAGCTTGTTTGTTGAAAACAATTTTGATTCCACCTTGCCCCTGCCAGGCTGCATGAAGTATACGTTACTCCCTGGTCGTACAATGTACACTGTCACAATAATAGGAAAAGATGTCGACTTGGTTGTTTTACTCATTGCTTTTGTAAGACCAGGGAGTAACATGAAGCCTGACAGGGGCAAGGTGGGATCAAAATTGTTTTCAACAAACAAACTCCAACAACTTCCTTTTGCTGACACCATCCTCCTTCTCCATGCCTTTAGCGGGTGTGACACCGCCTCCGCAATTTACAACAAAAGTAAAGGAGCAATGGTTAAGCTATTCAGCAGACAAATTGTCACAGGCTGGTGAGAAGATGTTTTTAGAAATGTACCAAGCTACTGCAGATCAGCAAAATCTGAATAAACTTCGGTATGTTGCATTCTTAAACGTATCAACGAAGCCAAAACCAGACCTCGCCTCACTGCCACCAACAACAAGAGCTGCGCACCAACACTCTTTGAGATTTTATTTATAGGTATATTAATTTTATTAACTTACTGTTTTTATATAATGCTTTTTGCAACACTATTTCTTGTTACTTACAGCGGTTTGATTACTTACTTACAGATACAGCAATGACTCAAAAACCCCCTATCCCCGACCGAATGGGGAGTGCTCGCTCACCAGTGCTTCATGGTGTGCGGCACGTGCCATGGTACGTGTACGAATGGTGCACCGTTACTCGAACTGCAAGATGATCCTGACGATGATGATTCTAATTGTTGATTTTTGAAATGTTTAAATTGAAGATAGGATATTTGTTTTTAATAACTAATGTAGCTTTTTTATTAGTTCGAAGTTCATTTAACATTAAACATTAATTTATACCATTAAAACACTATTTTTAATAATCCACGATTCTTCCATCCCCTGCATCTCGCAAACTATTCTTCCTACAGAAAAAATGAATAGACCCTTTTTTGTAGGAAATTTCATGTAGTTTAACCTACTATATAGACACGATTTAATGCAACTATTGATGGGTTGAATATTTCCGTGAAGCGGATTGATTACCTTATATGAAACAAGAATCAACATTATGTGGTATGGGATTAGATGATTCTTGTTATTACTGCATGGTTGTGTTTTTCTAGAGCTTATTCCTATTGCTTTAAGTTTTTATCATCTTCTCCGAAAAAGGCTGACTTTCTGGACATTACATAATTTACTAGTCGGGTACCCGGGTCCTGAAAATATGCCCGGGTTGACTACTCGGGTCGACCCAGTTATCTGCCGTCATCCCTACCAATTATAGTTTATTTCCTTTAAACACACCTTTAGATTAGTTTCTCATAATTTTAATCCCTATTTCTTAGATAACGATTCCCAATTATCTTTCCAGTGCTTGTATGGTTATTTTCTATGTCGGTTAGCTATTTATTATTTCGATAACTTCTAAATTGAACGATATCACTCGCTGGCGCCCCAGCGTGGCCGAGCGGTTAGAGAGCTCGGCTACGGTGCCACAGTACGGGGTTCAATGCCAACATCTGGCAACTGGCAGGTGGCCCATCCAGTCGCCTTAAAAATTGGGTACCGAAACCACCATTGTGGAAGTAGGGAAAGTAAATGCAGATCTCGAAGGCGTGATGCTAGCGGTGTTGAATGTATGCCAGATGACTGGGTTTGGGAAAGAGATATTTCGTTAGTCCTGACCCGCCGAGTCTCAGGCGATATTCCTACGTGCGGAATGAGGCTTTATACACTGGAGCCTTTTTCTGTACGGGAATATGCAGAAATGCATTTTGTGTATGACTATTAATTGCAATGTGAATGTTCGTGCAACTATGGTAGAATATCTGAGAAGGCGCCATCCTTACCACACATAGAAAACAACAATAATTCAAGCTTGAAACACCTTCTGACATAACAAATTAGCGTTTGTTTGACTTATTTCCCAGATGACTTGAGTTAATAGAACAATGATAAAACAAAGAAATCCTCTGCAACTATATAACGGTCGGAAATAGGACATGGAATTATTGACATGTTTTGTTTCTTCTAGCATCCACCCTTAAGTTTGCACCATACCTTTTGCATCCCCCGGAATTTTACTTTTGTGATTGAAATTGAATTCACCAATTCTTGGTACACCTTATTTTTAAATTTTTTGTTTTAAGATAAATATCAGTAAATCAGATTCAATATAATTTTAGTAATATAAAGCAATAATAGGTACATAGTATCTTTTTGAGCCGGACTGTATATATGTATATTGTACTTTTATCATTGAGAAGACGATAAAACAACTTTTAAAATACTTAGGTTTATTTTAAAATTGGGATTCGGGTGGTGGGTTTACGTATGTGAACATCAAGTTAAACTGAGAATGGGCGCTAGCCGGAAGCTGAAAGTTGGGTTCGGTTCTCAATCAATAGGATGAATTTTCTCTTTCCAAACATTTTCTCGCCCTTTGCTCGGAGAGGTCTTGGTCTGTATGAAATGATGTAGAATTTTATTTCTGCCAATTCGGTTCAGAATCGAGATGTTATTAGTTGGATTCTTATTTGTTTATCTTGTTCTCTTTCAACACGAGCTTATGTATGCAGCAAAATTGAGGGTGAGGAGCCCGGGCGTTTGGGCTTCTGTTTGCACGCGTTGTGTAATAAAAGTAGAAACAGAATAAACATTGAAACAGCTTAGCGACGAAGTTGTAGCTCGACAGCTTCGATGGTAGCAGCGGGGATTTAACTATAGCAAGATAATGTAAATCGCATTTGTAACATATACAACGGTCTTGGCTTAGTTTAATTCGGAATTATTTTAACAGCCTCTGTAGCAAACTACGAGTAACTTAATCAGCGAAATGCGTGCGTTGCATCTGTTTAACTGTCATCTGGGCCAGGGGGTGGCTATAGGGGGTTGCACAACAGATGTGCTAATCACTATTACACGCTGCGGCTATTTAGCAGTTAGTGACGACTACCACAAGGTGTATCTAGCCTGTGTTGCGTTCTGATTGGCTAAACCAACGGAACACTAGCAAATTTTTCGTAGTAGTTGCTGCTTTTACCGTGTGTTCTTTTTAGTAAAAATCAATCATTCGTAAAATGGATTAAACTGCATTTTAAAAAAATACTAATATACTAGGTATTTTCTATCTACTCTCATATTTTCAGTTGTAATATAACAAGTGGAATGATTATTATCGAAACAGCAAATTTAACTCGTGCTACGCACTCGTTAAATTTCCGGTTTTAACTCGGAACAAATCATCGATCATTAATCATTACACGAATTATATTTGGAAAGAGAATATATTGAATGAAATGCAAAATATCAAATATTTATTCTTTTCTTATGTTGGCACTGTTAATGTTGGTTACCCTGCTATCAATTTTACGTCTATGTCAAATTCGAGGTTAGCAGGTGAGGTTTTGTGTCAGTTTGTGTCAAAACTGACGGAAAACCTATCCTGCTAACCTCAAATTTGACATAGACTTAAAATTGACAGCAGGGTAACCAACATTAACAGTGCCAACTTAAGAAAAAAATCACAACCATTTATATATAGTTCAGGAAAATTAGTCAGCTAATTATTTTCTTATATTAACATTGTTGACGTTTCGTCAGCTCAGCTGACTTCCTCAGAAGATATACAACACTTTGAAATACAATATAGGTACTTATGTAATGTCGATTGCAATTTTGATATAGTGAGTTTGTATAATGTTCTAGGTTAATAATTCTTACAATATAGTTTGAAAAGAATATTTAAAAATGATTTCGTAGATGTCAGATGTCAAAATTTGATCACCCGTAAAAACAATTACGAAAATAAATTACTACCGCTGTGATAATGTGTAACTAGGCATTTGCATGCACCTCATTGGTTGGAATAGCGTCACGTGATACATGAATTATATTCTCAAGGGTAATACCACAAGCAGTGGATATATTTTTGACAAATATTTTGTCGTTTCCATGTAAATTATTGTGTTTAAATTTCACGATACAAAATCACATCAAAAATGTCACGAGCCGAAGGCGAGTGACATTTAAATGTGATTTTGTTGAGTAAAATTTGCAATAATTTCTATGGAAATGGCAAAATATTTAAAAAATATATATCCACTTCGAGTGGTATTTGGGACGACTATTTAACAATATTAATACATAACGATTAACTTTATTGAAAAATAATCCAACAATTAATATAATTATTCATTCTCAATTAAATGCAGCGGAATACTTCCAAAACACAGCATTTTAAAATTTTTAAAACAAGCCACACAGTTTGTTGGGGTTTAGTGTTACGTAACCTAGCGATATCACTAAGGACAGAACATCGTTGCTAAGCGATACTTCGCAACAAGGCTATTTATTTTTTGAGTACGTACATTGTTTTGTGAATATTTTGCATGGTGCCCAATATTCAGTGATATACTGCTGTTATTGGTTGAAAAGAGCAAATGTCTGCAATGTGATTGGCTTATATGTTATAGTGTTGAATAGTCACTGCTATACTGATGGGGCCATAATTATATGTAACATCAATAAGATAACATGAACAAGCAAATCGAACGCTTGAGTAAGAAAGAGATGGCCATACAAAAAAAATTATAATAGTAGGCATGTTTAGTTGACAAATGTCATAATTAAATTAAGAGTCGAGCCTTCTCGAATATTTGCTACTATGTTTATCTCTTTCTTACTCAAGCAATACGTGTTATCTTCTTGTTCATGTTATCTTATTGCTGTTATATATAATTGTGGCCCCATCGGTATAATATTACACACCAAAACATTTTTAAAATTAGTGCAATATTGTCTGAGTAAAGAAGACGTGGCAATGCAGTTTTTTTATTTTAACAAATTAACCAATCAGAATCAATTCAATTATGCTGCTACAGGGAGGAACAAATGCAGGTTAATTTTTAAAATATACTCTGGGGCCATAATTATATATAACAGCAATGAGATAACATGATCAACAAAATAGAATGCTTGCGTAAGAAAGAGATGACCATACGAAACAATTATTTTAGTAGGCATGCTTGGTTGACATCTGTTATAATTAAAATAAGCGTCAGGCCTACTCGAATATTTGCTACTATGTTTATCTCTTTCTTACTCAAGCAATACGTATTATTTTCTTGTTCATGTTATCTTATTGCTGTTATACCGAGTGACTATAAATGATTGAAATTTTTTTTATTAGGTTGGCACTGTTTATGTTGGTAGCACTGTAAGTCTATGTCAAATTCGAGGTTAGCAGGTTAGGTTTTGCGTCAGTTTTGACATAGAATGACGCAATACCTAACCTGCGAACATTGAATTTGACATAGACTTACAGTGCCACCAACATAAACAGTGCCAACCTAAGAAAAAAAATTTCAATCATTTATAGTCACCCGGTATATAATTGTGGCCCCATCGGTATATACAAATGCCTCTTTTATATGGAGTGTTTCATAAGTAATGGTGTACACTTAAAGAGTGCATTTTATAGATCAAAATAGTAATATTAAGCCAAATAGGTATATCTTAATAGAATAGTAGTGTTTAATGACATATAGGGATAAAATTTTAGTCTCACGTCGATATTAGAGACGTTTAATTCTTTGGAAAGAAGAATTTTCTCATTGTCCAAGCACTCATTAAAACCATGAACCATGACACATTCCGGACTCTAAAGCGGTACTACATACATGCTTCTAGAATAACATATATTGCAATATTTAACATAATAGTGACTAAAGAATTCACGAGAAATTCCTCAAATAATTTAAACTAGTAGAAGAACTAAATAAAACTAGAAATGTTTAAAATAAAATAAACGAGTATATGTAAATATTTTTATCTTCATAGGTGTTTTATAGACCAAATTCATTTTAGTATCGTTAAGAGCTTCATTACCGCAACTGAGGTAATGGATAGGTATTACCGCACTCAGTGCGGTAATGAATATTGCCGCATTCTTTTTATATAAAATAATACATCGAACCAGAGTTTATTGATGAAGATAAAATATTGAACAATACATGTTTGCTTATGGCACATAACTAAACTCGTATAATTGCCGCAAAACTGCTCACTGCCTCGTTTTGGCAATCAAACTCGTTTGGTTAAAATGCTCATAATCAAACTTGGTATCGTTAATATCTGTAACTTTACTATTGTAATTGTACTGTTATTCTCTCCATTATTATTTATTAAACACAAACATTCTCAAGTTTGTGGGAAATGATACGTATCTATGGAAAGTCGACAAGCATAGTGAATTTAGATTTCTTTCATCACAAAATATTTATACACTTTGCTCGATCATAGTACTATAAAATACAGCAAATTAAGGAATTTATATACCCAAATTTATGCTTTAAACTAAAAGGTTTCATAATTATCTATCACTTTTCTAAACGTCACTAAAATTGAATATCTATGAAATTATTTACCTTTGCATTTAACTTTTGCTTGTGGGGTTATTTTACGCACAGG
>CALNHX010012927.1:0-21388 GCA_940337035.1 Agriotes lineatus
TAGTGTTCATGGTAAGAGGTATTCATAAAAATTGAAACAGCCAGTTTGTTTCACTCTTTGAGAAGGCGCAAACTGCAACATGAGATTTGCTTCGAATGCTTAAAGATATAATCCATCAATTAAGGGAAGCAGAGTTTAATTACAGTAGCTACTATTTACGACCACTGTGATACTAATCAGGCTGCTATAAATACTCTTTTAGCTGAAACACTGTCTTACCAAACAATAAAGAAAATAGGTGTCAATGTTATCTGATTGGCGATAAAGAAGTTGTACATTTACATGATTTTCCCCACTTAATGAAGGACATAAGAAATAATCCACTTACCTATAATTTGCAACTTCAACCAAGATAATAAAGAAAAGTAGTATCTTAGTCCACATATTGGTGACTGTATGAAATAGATAAAAGTCATGGCCAGGTATAAAGTCAGTTTTATAATCTGACTGATGAACACGTGACTCCCTACAAAATGAAGGAAATGTGAGTCAAAAACTGTACCCAAGTATTTGGTAATACTGTGGGAACTGCAATGAGTGTTTGTGCAAGAATTATTCGTGAGTTAAACCTCGACGTCGCAGTTTTACCTTTGTCCAAAAGCGATTGATACAGCAGGTCCCTGTATCCTCTGAGCATTTGCATTTGCTTAATAGTGTCAATGGCTCAGACTTCGATGAACTGTGAGACTAAGTTCCAAAGTTTCATTTTGCAAGTCTCGCCTTCGTATCTTAAATTCTATGTATCTTACTTCCACTGATTCTTGCTGTTCTAAGAGAGTAATACCGCTTCTTTAAAACGTTGAATTTTTCTATACATAGCATGCTATATTTATTGAATAGATTGAATAATATTAAATTTGGACACCTTTCTCCAAAATTTTTTGAATAAAAAATCAAGGATTATTTTTCTATTCCGAGCCATGGTTTTCAACATGTTCTTCTTTCAACGTTTCAAATAAAACTCTTTTAATAAATAATTCTGTATCATCACATTCCGCCAGTTTAAATGTGAACAAGATGAATCTGTGAGTGTTCGCGATACATTAACACCTTTTATTAAAGAACAGGTGGAAGGACAACATAATCCCGTGACACGTCAAACAGCCCCGTCATAATAGCCCTGACAAAAAGCTCACACACAAAATAGCCCAGTCCAAAATAGCTCCGACAATATAGCCCTGCCAAAAACATCCGTAGCAGAAATTATAATAATATTTGTAAACACAAGACATGACTAAAGTTACTTTATTTGTATACACATTGTATATAACTAATAGCGGTTGGTGACTTGGGCGACGCAGGGTGAGAATTTCAATGATAAATTCTTATTGTTCAGTTATTTGCTTCCATTATTATTTTAAAACGAATAATACTTACGTTTTTTTTTAATCAATACTGCATCTATAGATACTATTGTTTAAAACTTTCCACTTCCGGAACTGGAAATGAAAGTAGATTTTCAGCTTTTACAAAGACTATAAAAAAAGAAATAGGCACTATTTACTAATGTATTAAAATAATACCTGTTGTTTACAAATGCAATCGTATAAATACCCATGTTATAGAAAACTACATTGATTATGAAATAACAACATAAAAAGATACAGCATATTAAGAGTAATATTCCTACAAAAAAAATACATTTTAATTTTACCATTACCATTAAATTTATGAATTATATGAGACACTGCGGGAGATAATCAATAACATTTAAAATATGACAATCTTGTGCTATCATTTATAATCTGCGATTAAGTTGGACAACACAAAGCTATTTGGTACGAAGCTATTTCGTCATGGAGCTATTTCGTCCGAGCTATTCTAACGGGGCTGTTTTGTCGGCGCACCACATAATCCATAACAAATTTATCCTGCTGGAGAAAACAGTACAATTCCTTCTTCTACCCTTAGCATTTATACCTCAGTTATACGGCGGGATATGTGCAAGAAAAATTGCCAAAACGGATGTACAAGTTGTAAAAAGCAGATGCATGTCAACGAAGAATTGCCTGAGAATTTGTCAATACGAGGAAGACAGTATACTCACTGCTCATTAATACACCCTTCTAGCAATTAATTTTTTATTTGTTTTCGACATGGTTATTGAAGTTGTTATATAGAGTATAGAATTTACCACACGCAATAACTTCATGCACTGTTAAGAAGAAATTCGTTCTAGGGCAATATACTACACAGTCTACCACTTTTTTATGATGCTCATCAAAACAACGCAGAAAATTTGTATCAATTTACTGTAGTAGTATTTCATTTGTTCCTCACTTGTAAACATCCATTTATCAAGTCACTGTATTAATCAAGAAGTTTATTTTAACAAGTTACTAACTTTATGATAGCGTGCAAAGCCACAGTTGTCTTCCTTAGTATGTGTCATATTGATGAATTTAGTTGCTTGTCAGTTTGAAATTTTGAATAAATGGTAAATTTCTAGTTACTTACAAGTGAGGTACAAATAAAATTTCAACAATACACGCGAGGTAACAGGTTTTACTGGCTCAAGAAGGTGACTGGCTCGTCTCTATTCGCCAGTAAAAACCCTCTTACCAAGTTAGTAATGTAATAGTATTTAACATTACCAGCTTGGTAAGAGGGTTTTTACTGGCGAATAGAAGGATATGACTGGCGCGCCAGTCACCTTCTTGAGCCTGTAAAACCTGTTACCTTGCGTGTATTGTTGAATGTTTTATTTGTTCCTCACTTGTAAATAACTAGAAATTTACCATTTATTCAAAATGTCAAACTGACAAGCAACTAAATTCATCAATATGACACATACTATGGAAGACAACTCTGGCTTTGCACGCTATCATTCATCTATGAGCACGCTTGTAAAATTTTACAGGCTAGCCAGTAAAAAATTTACTGGCTAGCCAGTTAAGAAACATTTTCAAGGTGAATACAGTGACTTGATAAATTGATGTTTACAAGTGAGGAACAAATAAAATACTATTACATTACAAGCCAGGTAAAATAGTTTTTACTGGCGACAGGATTAGGATGACTGGCGAGCCTATCACCCTGCTGCAGATAGTTTGAGGTTTTTGTAACCTATCGAAGTGGAAAAAGTATTTCTCTTAATTCTGGCCAACATACGGTTAGTGGCATACCAAAGAAAACTGCGAAGTATTTAGGATTAAAAGACCCAGAATTGTATACTGGACGTAGTTTTCGTCGGACCGCAGCCACCATGGTTGTCGATGCGGGTGGCGATATTTTGACATTGAAACGAGCAGGAGGATGGAAGTCAACGGCTATTGCCACCAGTTATGTGGACGACTCCATTAACAACAAACTTTCACTGTCCAAAAAAAACTTTGCTGTTAACAATGCTATTAGTGAATGCCACTTGCTTCAACAGAATCTTCATTCAACATTATTTTAATAAAGTAATTCAACAAAATTGTTGCTTATTTCTGATCGTTGTAGGCAAGTTTCTAAGCAGTACCTGTGTGAACAAGGTAGGATCGTCTCTAAAAATCAACAACTTTCGCCTCTAACTTGTAATAGTATTTTATTTGTTACTCACTTGTAAACATCAATTTATCAAAACACTGTATTAATCAAGAAAGTTTATTTTAACAAGTTACTAACTTGTAAAATCTTTACAAGTTAACTGTCAGTTTTACAAGCGTGCTCATAATTATTGATGAATTTAGTTGCTTGTCAGTTTGACATTTTGAATAAATGGTAAATTTTTTGTTATTTACAAGTGAGGAACAAATAAAATATTCAACAATACACGCAAGGTAACAGGTTTTACTGGCTCAAGAAGATGACTGGCTCGCCAGTCATATCCTTCTATTCGCCAGTAAAAACCCTCTTACCAAGCTAGTAATATTAAATACTATATCATTACCAAGCTAGTAATGTTAAATGCTATAACATTACTAGCTTGGTAAGAGAAATTACTCCAACTCGGCCATAAGTGAAGTCAAGGGTTCTTGCACTACCTCCTCTACGCAGTAGAGGAAAACAAAAAAGTGGACAATCTACGTGCATCATAACCTTTGACTAACCATTGTATATAAAAGCAGAGGGCATCGTACTACAAATCAACGCTGAACACAGAAAATTTACTTATGTCGTTGTCATATTGAGAGGATTCGATCTGTTGATGACATTCTTGGGATCAATCTGATTTATTATAGCTGACAATGAACTTGCAGAATTATGGTCAACTGCATACGCTTCTGCATCTGTTCCTCATATACTTTTGGGCTATGCATACGCAAGAGCGATTCGAGCTCATTGTCTTAATTTTTGAGCTATTTCCATGACTATTCAATTCACTTGTCATCTGTCAAAAAGTAGCCAATGAAAATACAGAATTCTGACGTTTCTTGACCAATAAAAAAATTATCAGTGGATATATCTTCCTAGAAGGTATTCAAGTGACTATTGTTTAATCTTGTCTTTAACAGATTAACCAGATATAAATTTATAATTATTCATTTAAATTTTACGAAACATTCTAAAAGTTAAAAGCCACCAAAAACGCAATATTGCATTATGCAAGCGCGGCGACCTACTCACAGTCAAGTTTAAACACCTCGCAGTCGCCGCTCAGCATTTTTACACGGCTTCGCGTACACAATTACGCAAGGCCGTGACAAGGTTTAAATGCCTACAATCGCAGCTCAGCATAAAAGACGCTCGAGTTCATGGAGTCCATATCATATCACGGAAGCAAAACCGCTGAGTATTGTTTTGCAAGACTAGTAAATTAACCTACTGAATATAATACATTGCACCTGTTATTAGAAATGAACTTTGTATATTACTATGATCTAAGCAAATTTGTTTGTATATATAGAACAATTATTTTTGTAATAAACCAGTCTGCATTTACTTGTTAGATTCACTTACTGCGTCGCTGTGGGTCCAAGCCTATAAATAATTAAGGGATGTGAGGCTGCATCTCACACAGTGACGAATTATCATCCCGTTAAGTGGCATGACTAAGCTGTCTTAAAGCGGAAACTGCTGTCTCAGTTCTGCGCTTAACATAAGGGATGGAACCAGCAAAATAACGTAACGGACGCCTGATTTCCACAGCCTCCAGGCGATTCTGTTCATGGTCCTTCGAGCCGGATCTGTCTACAACTAAGAAGAGGTACACCCCGAGAAGAAAACAACATCTACCAACCCACTCGGTTCCCCGAAAATGGCAAACAATATGGAGGAATTCAATCAGCTAGCTGTCGCCCAAGAAGAACTCGGCCAGAAGATCACGCAGGTATTTTCCAACAGCAAAAAGGACCCTGCCAGCCGAAAAACAGAAGCTTACATCGCCAGCCGAAACAAGACGCTGGACGAAACTTGGAACACCGTGACCAAAAATCACGCCAAAATGGTGCAGCTAAGTATTCCTACACATAATTATTTTACCACAGGGTATTACGAACAAATTAAAGCCATCTACTGCGAAGCAAAAAGTTATTTGCAGAGCTGTTTAAAGGCAACTGAAAATCCCGACCCCTCTGAAACTAGGAGGCGAGAGGAAACAGTTGTAAATCCCGAGCAAAAGGTTCGTATCCGAAAACTGCAGATTCGGATGCAGAATTTTAAGCAATCTTTGGACGACGCCGAACTGGAACAAGCACTCGGAAGGCCCGCCATCACAAAGAGGGAATTAAAGGAAGAATGGGACCGGGTGATCGAGATGGACGAAGAAGTCATGTCTAACGAGATGGATTCAAACCAGACGCACTTCAGTCCTGAATTTACTACGTTGAAAGACAGGTACCGAAATTTAATTAATTTGTTACAAGCACCAACAAGGAACGAGCAAGCATCAGCCATCTCGCTTCCTCAAGTTAAAATCCCCATATACGAGGGAAATTATGAGGAATGGGCCACTTTTAAGGACCTATTCACCAAATTAGTAGATGACAACCAAAACATGGATGATGTCATCAAAATGCAGTATTTAAAAACGCATGTCAAGGGAGAGCCCAGCCGACTAATCCAGCATCTCGCAGTGACTCAAGCCAACTACAACACCGCTTGGAATTTGCTGCAACAAAGGTATCAAAATAATCGCCTTATTCTAACCAAATTGCTAGACACCATCTTCGATCAGCCGGTCCTCTCCAAGGAATCAGCCCAAGGGTTGAAAAGATTGCATGACTCCACTAAGGAATGTGTGGAAGCAATCAAAAATTTGGGCATTTCCACCGACAGCTGGGGTCCGTGGATTAACCGAGTTATTACTCGAAAATGGGATCCTGAAACTAACAAATTATATGAGCAATCGCTTCAGTGCCCAAATGAAGTTCAGGATCACCAAACTCTAATGGCCTTCTTACAAATGCGGTTCCAATCCTTGGAATCCATTGATGGAGCTCGAAAACCAACTCAGGACAAGCCACAGAAAAATTACGCTGCCGGATATCTCAACTGCAAGATGTGCAATGGGGACCATTACATCGATAACTGTGGTCAATTCCAGAGGCTCTCCACCCACGAAAAGCAAGAAGTGGTAAGAACCTACCGATTGTGCTTTCGATGTTTGCGACACGATTCTAATATACAATGTCGTTCGTATTATAACTGCAAAATCTGCCGCTTTCCACACCATACTCTGCTTCACAAGGCACAGCCGCCATCAAAGCCGATACCTGCTCCGAAGATGAAGACGTTTTCTCACGCAGCAGCCATGCAGACCTCCAACGCTCCAGAGAAGAAGCCAAAACCCACAATCATTGCCGCCAACCTAGGCGCAAAGAAGAGCCAAGTGCTACTGGCCACAGCAACGGTTCAAGTTAAGGCAGCATCCGGGATGACTCATCTCTTGAGGGTCTTGATAGATCCAGGGTCTCAAGGTTCCTTCATCACCGAAGCCGCAGCCGAATTATTAGCGCTACCCAGGACCAAGGTTCGAGCAGAAATCTCCGGAATTGGGAACAGCGAAACAAAAGTCGCAAAATGGAAAATCACAGGTTTGATTACGCCAAGATTTCCAAGTAAATTTTCCTTACCTGTTACTTTACTGGTACTTCCCAAACTTACAAAAACCATGCCTTCATCACCCATTCCGAACATAAAAATGGATGCCTGGAAACATGTCTTCATCGCCGATCCAACCTTCAACCGACCTGGCCCCATAGATATACTTCTAGGCGCTGAAGAATATTCCCAAATAATTCTCGAAGGAATCAAGAAATCCAAAGATGGCATCCTAGGACAGAATACCGAATTGGGATGGATCTTATCAGGAACCATGGGAAGACGACCTCCCACCAGCCTTAAGGTCAACACCATGGTTGCCAAAATTGAAGAGGATGAGCAGTTGCAGAAATTCTGGAACATTGAAGAGGCTTCTCCTCAAAGGAAACTTTCCCCAGATGATCAGGTATGTGAAAATAAATTCACAGACACAGTCCAGCGAGACGTAGATGGAAGATACGTAGTGAGGATTCCATTCAAACAAACTCCAGTACACATGGGAAGGTCCAAACCCTCAGCATTGGCACGATTCATACATCTGGAGAAAAAATTAGGACAAGATCAAGATCTAGCAGTCCAATACAAGAAATTCATGCAAGAATACTTGGATTTAGGACATATGGAAAAGGTGGCAAAGGAAGATGAGAATAACGGCAAGTATTACATTCCCCACCATGGCGTCATCCGAGAAGCAAGTTCATCAACCAGGCTTCGTGTCGTTTTCGATGCCTCTAGCAAGGCCTCTCACGGAAAATCCTTAAATGAGATGATGTACGCTGGACCTAAACTTCAGCAAGAACTGGTCGACATTCTACTTCGATGGAGAACGCACAGGATTGTTTTTTCTGCAGACATTGAAAAAATGTACCGACAAATCAGAATGAACAACCAAGACCAGGAGTACCAAAGAGTCCTATGGAGATTCGACAAATCACAGCCAATCAGGGAATATAAGCTGTGCACCGTCACTTATGGAACCGCATCAGCTCCCTATCTTGCCATTCGAACCTTGCATCAACTAGCAGAGGACGAAAAGGTCTCATTTCCATTAGCTTCAGAAGCAGTGAAGAAAGATTTCTACGTGGACGACGTGCTTTCTGGGGCCGACACTGTGGAAGAAGCGATCCAACAACAAGGTCAGCTCATTTCCTTACTAAAGCGTGGAGGCCTTACTCTACATAAATGGTGCAGTAACGAGTCAGCCATCATTCAAGAACTCCCAGAAGAGTTAAAGGAACAAACATACCTCGAAATAAGTGAAGACGGCGTAAAAAAGTCCTTGGGCATTCACTTGTCTCCATATGAAGATGTTTTCTGTTTTAAGGTAGACGTTAAGCAACAGGAATCCACCAAACGCACCATACTATCCGAAGTTGCCAAAATTTTCGACCCATTGGGATGGTTAGCACCCGTCATCATCACTGCCAAGCTACTCATCCAAGAACTATGGCTCGAAACTATCAAATGGGATGACCCAGTGTCTGAAAATATCCAAGGCAAATGGGAGACGCTCAGGTCTCAACTCAAGGCAGTGGAAGAAATTACCTTACCAAGGTGGTTGTTTATCAAAAGGGAATCTCTAGTAGAGCTGCATGGATTCTGTGACGCCTCCGAAAGAGCTTTCGGGGCCGCGATTTATACCAGAGTCACCACATCATCCGGCCAAGTCAAGGTATCCTTATTAATAGCCAAATCCAAGGTGGCACCAGCCCGAGCCAAGACGACATTACCAAGACTGGAACTCTGCGCAGCAGTACTCCTTTCCAATCTACTTCAAAGGGTAATTGCAGCATTAGACCTTCCTAAGGTGTCTATCTTCGCATGGACCGACTCCATGGTTACATTAGGATGGATAAAAGGAGACCCGGTACGATGGAAGACGTTCGTCGCGAATCGAGTAGCCGAAATCAACAATCAAATTCCGGCTCAACATTGGAACCACGTCAAATCCGAAGAGAATCCTGCAGACGTCATCTCCCGAGGCACTAGTCCAGCAAAACTAAAGAATCATCTCCTATGGTGGGACGGACCGAGCTGGCTAGTTAACAAGAGTTCATGGCCGTGTCAACCAGACACCGCAACCACCGAGGAAGAAGCAAGAAGTTACACTGTGCATCAAACTACCATTCATCAAGACGAGAACGAAGTCGTTCATCGTTTTTCTTCTCTAACAAGAATGGTACGAGTCATGTCACATTGCCGAAGATTCATCAACAAGTGTAAGCGACTTCCCACCCAATCAGGATGCCTATCAGTGAAGGAAATGGACGACACCATCCTCCTACTCGTTAAGGTCATCCAAGGAAGTGATCCTATTTTGAGGGCAACAGGATCTCAACTCCGGCAGAACAAATATGTGAGTTCCAGTAACAAGCTTGCCAACCTCAATCCCTTCATCGATCAGCATGGAATAATCCGTGTTGGAGGAAGATTAGAAAATTCCACCTTGTCCTTCAATGAAAAACACCCAATCATACTCCCGTACTCCAGTCATATTTCCAAACTAATAATCCAAGAGGCGCATCTACGCACGCTGCACGGTGGCACCCAACTCACTCTCTCATATATCCGAAGAAAATATTGGATCATCAACGCGAAGAAAGCAGTCAGCTCCAGCATCCAGAAGTGTTTCCGATGTCTACGATACAAAGCAGAGGCAGCACAGCAACTGATGGGAAATCTTCCATCAACCAGAGTGAATTCAACTCCTCCATTCTTCCATTCCGGAGTGGACTACGCCGGCCCAATACAGATCCGAACATCCAAGGGAAGAGGGCATTCTTCGCACAAAGGGTACATTGCTGTTTTTGTCTGTCTATCAACCAAGGCAATCCACCTAGAGGCCGTCAGCGACATGACAACCAACAGCTTCCTAGCAGTCTTCAGGAGGTTTACTGCCCGAAGAGGACGCTGTGCACACCTATACAGCGACAACGGAACAAACTTCGTTGGCGCAAGAAAAGTGTTGGACAAGGAGACCCGCCAAACAATTGAAGGCCCAGTTGTCCAAGAAACCTTAGCAACCGGTGGTACCCAATGGCAATTCATCCCTCCAATAGCCCCTCACTTCGGAGGGATATGGGAAGCAGGGGTAAAATCAATGAAGCATCATCTGAAGAGAACTATTGGCCACGCTACTCTCACCTTTGAAGAGTTAACAACTCTTCTCTGCCAAATTGAGGCCTGCCTAAACTCACGTCCTCTATGTCCACAAGGCAACGATATTGAGGACACAACTGCTCTGACGCCAGGCCATTTCCTAATAGGGAGGGAAATCATATCGCCACCAGACCCAATCAACACTCCAATATCTTCAAATCTATCGAATCGTTGGAGGATAATCCAAAAGATCAAGCAAGATTTTTGGAAATCATGGAGCTCGGACTACCTTCATGGATTACAGCAACGAAACAAATGGAAGAAACCATTGGAGAACACTAAAGTTGGAGATTTAGTGTTAATCAAAGAAGATAGTATCAATCCTAGTAAGTGGCCTTTAGCAAGAGTCACTGCAACTCATCCAGCAGCCGATGGATCAGTACGAGTAGTGACGCTCCAGAAATCAGGAGGACATCAGCTAAAACGATCCATAGGCAGCATCATTCCATTACCAGCAACTACCGAGGAATCGCAGGAACCAGAGGCAGAAGATAAAATTTCAACTAACATTATCCAGACACGATCATCCCCAGCACCAAGGAAATCTGTCGCGTCCAAATGGAAACTGCTGTTACTCATCTTTACCCTTCTTACCACCAATACATTAAGTAAAGCAGAATTTAATATCCAAAAACCAGACAGCGGGTACTATGTAGAACACATTGGACACGGGAAGATTGAGAGAGGAACATTCCGGATCGAAATCCAGTTCGAGAGGGGGAAGATCGAAGAAGACTTCGAAACAGTCACAGACATGGTAGACAAATTCGACAATCTCTGCGACTCTGCAAAAGAACTGTCCGAAGACACATTATGCAAGACACTGGTGCATCATCTTCTGGAACAGAAAAAGCAAATGGAATGGATTAGAGATGGTATGGAAGAAATAATAACAAGACGAGAAAAAAGAGGAGTCCTTGGCACAGTATTAACATCAATTTTTGGAGTCAACGATGAAGTCTATCAAGATATAGACAGGCTAGACAAGAATCAACAGGAACTAATAAAAATGGACAGTCAACAATCCAAATTCTTGCTATCAGCACTTTCCAGGTTTAATGAAACCGAAGAACGAATCGACAAGAAGCTGGAACATTTCCAAGAAAAATTAAACCAAGGAATCCGGGCCATTAACAACATGGACAAATGGTATAAAGCAACCGACTCCAACCGACTAAATATTCACATCATCAGTGTGTACCAAGTCGCCACAAATGTAATTAGTGAACTGTGCAACTACCATATTCACATCTTAAACGTTCACTTTCAGCAAGGTAATCTGTACGAGCTAATAACACCTGCTCAAATTAAACAGATCCTCGCTAATGCAACCAGTAAACTTTCACCAAATTTGGAGATATTACCAACGCCAATTCTAAAGGTTGACATTGGGCATGACGACATCTACATCAACGTCCAAGGGTATTTCATCATAGTGGAAAAAACGGAATACTCCTTAATTAAAGTGACACCAATTCCTCTCCAAATCAGCAATGGATCCTACTGGATGATCGATGTGCCGAAAGGAATCTTCGCTGTGGATTACAACCTACAAATGTACTTCCACGAAACAGATGAAGAATTCAAAGAAGAGCTACAAATTTCTCCCACTACCTATGTTTGCAGTCCAACGGTAGTTAAAGGAATTGAAAACAACCCAAACTGCATCATTGACGATATATATCACCGAGTAGAAACCAGTCAATGTCTCCTACGAAGACATCGCATCCAGTCCATTATTTGGAAACAATTGTACATGGAAAACACCTGGCTATTTGTAGTCAGTAAACCAACCCGCATAGCAATCACTTGTAGTGGAAACAGGGAAGAAGTCACCGTCAACACTACAGGTGTCATTCAAATTTCATCGGATTGCATCATCCAAACTGCGAGGAATACATTAACCCCAAGGCACAACAGAAAATACAAGATCCTGGCTGGATACTCCAAGGCTATCAGTATCAATATTACCAACCCAATCACAACAAACTCATTTTCAGAAATCGCAGAGGAACCTGTACTAACTCAGTCAGACCACTTCGAAGACCTACAAGCATCGCAGTTAGATTTCCAGGAGCATATAAAAAACTTCACCTGGAAAGCCATCCGACATCATTCTCACCTGTCTATTGGGGTCACAGGCAGCCTTTTGGGAACCGCTGCCCTACTAGGAGCTATCTACTACATTCGGCAACGAATAACACGAAGGAAGCCACCACCCGCACAACCCCAGGCAGAAGAATATCCTCTCAAAACGCTCAATCTCGAAGAAACAATATAATTTATCGGTTTGCTTTTTTGTGGCTTAAAATTGGCAATATGTTTAATCTTGTCTTTAACAGATTAACCAGATATAAATTTATAATTATTCATTTAAATTTTACGAAACATTCTAAAAGTTAAAAGCCACCAAAAACGCAATATTGCATTATGCAAGCGCGGCGACCTACTCACAGTCAAGTTTAAACACCTCGCAGTCGCCGCTCAGCATTTTTACACGGCTTCGCGTACACAATTACGCAAGGCCGTGACAAGGTTTAAATGCCTACAATCGCAGCTCAGCATAAAAGACGCTCGAGTTCATGGAGTCCATATCATATCACGGAAGCAAAACCGCTGAGTATTGTTTTGCAAGACTAGTAAATTAACCTACTGAATATAATACATTGCACCTGTTATTAGAAATGAACTTTGTATATTACTATGATCTAAGCAAATTTGTTTGTATATATAGAACAATTATTTTTGTAATAAACCAGTCTGCATTTACTTGTTAGATTCACTTACTGCGTCGCTGTGGGTCCAAGCCTATAAATAATTAAGGGATGTGAGGCTGCATCTCACACAGTGACGAATTATCATCCCGTTAAGTGGCATGACTAAGCTGTCTTAAAGCGGAAACTGCTGTCTCAGTTCTGCGCTTAACATAAGGGATGGAACCAGCAAAATAACGTAACGGACGCCTGATTTCCACAGCCTCCAGGCGATTCTGTTCACTATTTTTAACAAATGCGATTTTTATTAGAAAAAGTCAATATTAGTGTTCTGTAACTATAGAAATTGCGTAGTTTGTTGCTAGATTTACTAAAAACTAATTTGAAAAAGTAGTTTGGTTCATTAAATAGTCCCTCGAATACCATTCTTAGTCAAAGTTAAGTAGATTATTTTTGTGGTGGTATCACTACTCATGTCCACTGCGCTTGGGATTAGGACTCGTGCTAGCGCACTCGTCCTAATCGTACCAAAGCGCAATGGACATTCGTGACACCACCACAAAAATAGTCGACATAAGTTTCACTACTCATGGTATTATAAGTGATAATATTTTATGAAATTGAAGTTTCAAAGGAAGACAAAGACTATATCCAAGCTTTGCTCACTGGCATTAAAAAAATAATACTTTAATTTCTGACAGCTTAGTAAATGACGACACCCTTTCAAAATTTGGATTAAAGTTTTCAGAAGCAACAAACGCGAAATTGGAAAAACTGCAAAATTATGGTTGCAGTATTGCAGTAGTGACCATTGAAATCCATTTTATCCAAGCGGAATGGAAGGGCAATTGGGAACTCTGTGATGTGCGGAGCTTGTGAATAGACGTGGCAGACGTGCTTAGCAGCTATTTAGTTAAATTTAGTTATTATTCTAAACAAAAATATGCCTGAACAGCGATCCACGCGCTCTGCAGCTGAAGAGGATGCCCTTATTAAGAAGGTAATTGAAAAAGTAATCGGTTCTTCAGCCTTAGTTGAAAAATTGACCAAAGAAATACGTGAAAGTATTGCAGACCAATTCAAGGTTCAACTTGAGGCGTATAAAGATAAAGTAGTAAAACTGGAAATGGAATTGGCTACGATAACGAAGGAATTTCACATGTATAAAGATGAAAGCGAACAGTACTCAAGAAAAAACAGTTTACGCTTTTTTGGGGTACCCGAA
Source organism: Agriotes lineatus (assembly GCA_940337035.1). Lineage (NCBI taxonomy): Eukaryota > Metazoa > Arthropoda > Insecta > Coleoptera > Elateridae > Agriotes > Agriotes lineatus. Next base: position 14,065 of record CALNHX010012927.1, read on the forward strand.
GAATCAAATGAAGACACTGATAAAGTTATCAGTGATTTGTGTCGAGATAAGTTAAAGCTGAATGTATCTCCTAGCGATATCGACTGCAGCCATAGGCTTCCCGGCAGGGAAGGTTCTTATAGACCGATTATCGTCAAATTCATAAGCCGCAACACCAAAAACCTAGTGTACAGAAACAAAAAACTTCTTAAAGGCACAAAAACAGTCATTCGGGAAGACCTCACAAAATACAGACAGCAACTGTTAAAAGAGGCCGTGAAGAAATTCGGTTCCAAAAGGGTGTGGACCAGTGCGTGCAAAATTTTCGTTAAACTCGATAATAACAGTATCAAGCATGTGCGCTCATCAGGTGACTTAGATAATGTAAGATAAATACTATACGGTACCTACGATCACAATGTAGCGGCTACAGCTAACGTTTTCTGACCCTCTTATTTGATAAACGGCTTTTTGTTTGTTAGTATCTATTTATTTTTGCTTGTTGTTTTAGATTATTTTCATGTGCTCCCATATGGGCAAGGTAACTGGAATTTTTTATTCTTGAGAATATGAACAATTTTATTTAAGAATACAACTAGTTTAAAAATTCACTTATTTTTTTCGTATCATTAAAGAATATGGGGGCACGTGGAATTACTGCAGCGCATATTAATATACAATCATTAGTTCCAAAATTAAATCAATTGAAATTGCTATTAAATGATTACAGATATGATATTTTAGCTATAAGTGAAACGTGGCTTTCGAATGATATCTGCAATGATCTTATTTATATTAATGGTTACAATATATTTCGACGTGACCGAGGAAGTAGAGCCGGTGGTGTTTGTTTTTATGTTAAAAGTACTTATAAATGCATCTTAGCAGAGACAAACAATTCGATAGAACAACTATGGTTAACACTGAAATTTAATAAAGCCTCAGTTTCTATAGGATGTGTTTATAGGCCACAAACCACTAATTACAAGTACTTTTGTGATGAATTGGAGCAATCATTTGTTATGTTTTCTAATATATCTGATCACGTATGTTGTCTCGGTGACGTTAATATAAACATGTTGAGATTGTGCGAACCTGATGTCAAATATTTTCAGTCTATGCTCGACGCTTTAAATTTTACTCAAATAATTACTGATCCTACGCGTATAACACGAAACAGTGAAACTCTATTAGATGTGATTATTATTAGTAACAATGAAATTATTACTGATTCTGGGGTGAGACATAAACTCGCTGATCATGAACTAATATTTTGTAATTTAAATATCAAATCTCTTTCCGCTGTACCTACATCCAAAACAATTCGAAGCTTTCGTAATTTTAATGTAAATTTATTCCACGACGATATCCGTAGAATACCATGGCAACGAATATTTGTTATCAATAACATTAATGAAAAAATTGAATTTTTAAATACTAACCTAATTAACACACTTGATTTACACGCTCCATCTAAAACAATAAACGTTAGTAAACCTAGCATTCCGTGGCTTACAGATACCATTCGAGTTGCAATGAAACTTAGAGATCAAGCCTTAGCTAAATATCGCCAAACTAAGTCTTGTAGTAAATGGGAGTATTATAAATCGTTACGTAATCATGTTAACCATATGCTTAAAACAGAGAAAAAGGCATATTTTCAGTTTTCTGCTAAAAATTTTAGTTCTAGAGAAATGTGGAATAAACTAAGAAATCTAAGCATTGGCACAAAACCAAAAATTGAAATTCCACCACATTTAGCTAACTCTAATGCAATAAATAACTTTTATTTAAACTCTATTCCCGATACTGCCACTATCGATTCTGATACGATAATGCAGTTTTATAAAACTAATAAATTAATTTCAAGTGAAATTGAATTTCAATTTAAAGTAGTGGATACTGAAAGTGTACTTAAAATTATTGATGATATTAAAAGCAATGCTACTGGTCATGAGGGCCTAAATATTGAAATTATAAAACTCTGCCTACCTATACTGCTCCCCTACTTGACTCATGTGATTAATTATGCGTTGCTTACAAATACTTTTCCTGACAGTTGGAAGAAGGCGGTAGTATTGCCATTGCCTAAAACGTCGAATCCGGAAGAATTTAAAGATCTTAGGCCAATTAGTATACTGCCTGTTATGTCAAAGGTTCTAGAAAAAGTAATGAATTCGCAACTGCGAGAATATCTGAATGAAAATAAAATACTACCAGACATTCAATCTGGTTTCAGACCTAATCGAAGTTGTTCGACAGCCCTGCTATATATCGTAGATGAATTGTTAACTGCTTCTGAACAAGGCAAAGTGTCGATCCTCACACTACTTGATTATAGTAAGGCTTTCGATACAATTAATCACCAAATTTTGCTGTCCATTCTTCACTACATTGGTTTGTCTACTTCTGCTGTCTCGCTATTGAAAAGTTACCTAACAGGGCGTATGCAATGTGTGAAAACTTTTAGCAATGCATCCGACTTCTTACCAGTTGTAAAAGGAGTTCCTCAAGGATCTATTTTAGGACCCTTAATGTTTATAATATATACATCAAATTTTTGGAAATCTATTAAAACCTGCAAAATAAAAATGTTTGCAGACGACTCTCAACTGCTATATTCGTTTACTCCTGATAATTATAAAGAAAGTGTAAGTGATATTAACAACGACCTCAATGCAATAAGCCTAGTATCACGACAGCACTCTCTAATTATTAATCCTCAAAAATCGGTTGTACTTTTGTTTGGGAAAAAAGATGTTGTTTCATTTTTATCTGATAAAATTAGCGTGACGATTGATGATATTCCTATTCCCATTAAGCAAGAAGCTAAGAACTTAGGTCTCATCATGGACAATACGTTCAGATATGAAAAACATGTCAATAACTCTATTAAAAAAAGCGTTCAAGCCCTAAAATTAATTTATCCTCACAGACACGATTTATCGACAGAAACTAAATCCTTGCTTTGCAACTCACTGGTTTTATCTAATTTTTCCTATTGCAGCGAAATTTATGGTTCATCCATTACCCAGGATGTTGCTAATAAAATACAAAGAGTTCAAAATTCGTGTTTACGCTTAATATACGGAATAAAAAAATACCACCATATTTCTCACAAATTAACAGATTTGCGATGGTTAAATATGCAAAATAGGCGTCATTTACAATTTGCTACTCTTTGTCACAAAATTATTACAACAAAGCTGCCGGCTTACTTATATAATAAAATAACGTATAGGACTGATGTGCATGCCATAAATTTAAGATTCAAACGTATAATATCTCCACCTTCACATAAAACGGCCTTATTTGAGCGTTCTTTTCAATACCAAATTTATAAAACTTACAATAATCTCCCTCCTGCGTTTAAGCTACTTAATTTAATTACACTTAAAGCTAATATGCGTGACCATCTTTATAAATTGCAGATAAGATAAAAATTGTAAATAAAAATAGCATTAATTAACAACATTTTGTGGACTACTAACATAGCATAATCACAGAATCTTTTATTTTAGTTCTTTAATTATTTTTTTTTGTTCAAACGTTTCTTTTTACTTTAGATGTATATTAGCATTTTTTATGAGTCATATATTCTCGATTACTCCAGGGTTTAATGGAAGATCAAAGGTGGTCATCTACCTATTTGAATTAAATCCTTGCGATTTCTCAATTGTATGATACTTCAGTTATTTGTTTTGTATATAGTTCTGTAACTATTGAGAAATAAATTCATTATTATTATTATTATTATTAACTTCATTAGCATTGCGTTAGAGCAATGCTTCCAAGTTTTCATGCAACTGGCCGTTTTCTGTCAGCTTCATCTCCAGGTAATGGAATCAGAATATGAGTAACGAAAAAATATCAACAATTCACACAGCAGGGTTTTTTTACAATTCGTTGTTCAGAAAAACATTGGTCCGGAATTTGGTCGGATATGACTATTGAGCAAACGCTCGTGAGTGTTCTGAATAAATGGAATCTCGGAATGCCCTCTACTCACCACGTATGCAAAGCTGTGGAAAAGAATACAGACAGACGAACAAGATTGTCGTAAATTTGAACAGTGGCTCCGGAAACACTCTCCATTCAGTAGGTATTACAAGAATCTTGTTTCACTATCTACTGGCTTTGTTGCCCAGCAGAAAACCAATTGTTATGAAGCGAAAATGGTTGGAGAGAACATTTTACATGGCACCGAAGGCAGTGAATTTGGAATACTTAAAATGAAGCGCGCAAACATAGTAAAGCTTCGTCAGCTGGAAAAATTACAGTTGGCAGCGAATTTGAGCCCTTGTTTCAATCATAAAGTTCCTCCTGTGCCTTTGTCTTTATTTGACAACAATGGTATGACAAGAAAAACGCTTATTGCTCGAAATCCATTGGAGAAAAAGGAATTGGCAATAAATCTTTTTGTAGAGAACTTTGTAAGGAACATTCTTAGTAAGTATAAAATTTTCTGTGTGACCAATGGTTTCTGAGAAAAACGCTAAAAACCACCGCAGTGCGTGTTAGGGGTGGTTTTTGGGGGTGAAGCAAGCACTTGGGACTTGGGAACTCGTTTGTTTTTGAAAGCTCTTCCATTGGTGCGTATAACCTCCAAACGGCAAAACTTTATAATTTCTTTTTCCTATTCGACCATTATATAGGTCTAATAGAAATGGACTATTTTAACTGCAAGCAGATATAAAATGAATCGGAGACAAAAAAAAATAAAACAAGGCAACAGGAAAGAGAAATCTGGGTTTGGGAAGTTCATGCATAGATATGCCCTCCGCTTCCGGGGAAAGTACGATCACTGGTAAAAACTCTGATGAAACATGGTAGCGTATTTTGTGTAAAAGATATGAAAAATTGGATATGATCCAATGTCAAAATTATTCCAAATAGGTACATACACGCTGTTTATAGTAAAGTGGGACCCCATCAGAAAATTTAATTGTTCTCTTGAAGTTGGAGGATTATGATTAAGTCTATTTAGTTGTATCTCTGTTGTTCTATGTTTGCGTTTCTTATTCTATTTGTTTAATAATTCTGAATAACGGAATGGTCCATTTGTGGCAACCCATTTCCTCGAAGGGACCATGTGCAAGGGTTTAGTAAAAAAAATGTCTCTTTGTGTACGAGTACAGTATCGCACTTTGAAGGGGAAACACGTGTAGGAAAACATTCTTACATAAACTTTTAAAGAGAAGGTGTTCATCTGTCTATAAATAAGTGTAAATCAAAAAGTGGTCCAATCCCGACAACCTTCACGTATATTTTTAAATTGACCAAATCCAGCCGACAAGCAACGACAATGTACCTACAATCCGAATATGTTAATAAATGTCAGCAATGGGATTGTGCGACGAGTTGAAGTGTGCATGGTTGAAGGCGGTGAACATTTTGATCATTTGTTACAAAATTTGTTTATTGCAATAAATTACAGTTATTACAATTTGATGGAAATGTAGTGTTTTAAAATTAGTTTGAAACGTTTGCATTTGAATGCTTTCTTGTTGTTAAATCTATTTATAAAAGTAGGGTTTACGTTTTGTGATATAATCACAATTAACTTATCAGCGCCGATTGCGACGTCAAATTAAAAGAACACCAGTTATGTTGGCAGTAATGTAATCAATTCAGTACATGTGATTAGCAGGGCTATATTTCGTTTCAACACTCAGCGACGTGGTATACCATATTGTGCAGTGGATGTTATTAACTTCTCATAAATGTAAGTATGTGTTTTTCGTGCGTATGCTAGTTATACTATTGTTTTTAATATTTTGTGATTGTTAATTAGAAGCAGTACGTTAAAAATGCATGCTATAAAACGTGCGGTTATACCACCTGTTCTGCAAAAATTCCGTGGTTAAAGATAGAACGCATTTCTAAAAATAAGGCCCTATCTTTATTTTCAGAATAATTTTAAGTGGGCCTTATGATCAGATACGCTTTTCAATGTAATTTCACTTAAATATAGACAATCGGCACTGTATACTGTTAATGTGATACTGAAAATAAAGCCCGGCTCTTATTTTCAATATAGTATCTATTAATGGGCCTTATTTTTCAAATGGATAAAAAGAAATGTAGGGGCCTGCCTATAAATTGGCCTTCTGATATGATGGAGGAAGCATTAGGATTACCAGGAGAAGGGCGCTCTCAAAGGTACGAGGATGAACATTGCGGAATTTCACGTCGTACTTTCTGAAACCATTTAAAAAGTGGCAACACTAGCAGAACGTTGGGACGACGATCAACTTTGAAATTTGCTCAAGAGCAAGATTTGAAAAACAGATTAATTAGGTTGGCAAACGTAGATATTCCATTAACGCCCAAGTCTTTGCGAATGTATGTTCTTAATTTTATTAAGGCAAACAGAATTCCAAGCAAGTTGAGCGAGAGCCGCAAAGTGGCTGGAAAGGATTGATATGCTGAATTTCTCAAGAGACACCCTAAACTTAGTTAACGGAATGCGCAGGCGATTAACCCTGCTGGGTCACAAAAACTGAATCACTACATAGTAGATGGCTATTTTACAATACTTCGAGTTTGCTGGACAAATACAACTTACGGCATTCTCCTGAAAAGGTTTTTACAATGGATAGAAAGGGTTTCCGGCTAACCCTTCCACATCAACACAATCTGTACTGGCTCTAAAAGGAACAAATAAAGTGCACCTGGTGTCCTATGAACACGGCGAAAATGTTTACATTGTCGCCTGTGTTAACGCATTGGGTAACACTATACCGCCTATGATACTGTTCAAAGGTGTGTGTTTAAAGCCAAATTTATAATGATTATTTTTTTAACAGTCCTATCAGCCAATAGTAATGAGAAATAAATTCAAATCGACCAATAGCATCAAAATTACACTGACTATTTGCTAGTAGCAAATTACAGCGACTATTTTTCACAAACCATTCAACTCGTTCGTCTGCTGTAACACAACTAGCTAAAAGTGGAGTAGGTGAGCAGGAGTTGTTAAAAATAACAGGACACTCATCTGGAAGCTCCATCAAACCCAATCTACAACTTGAACTGTTTAAAAAATAATCACACCGAATTACATTCGTGGTAATATTTTTTTTTATAATTTTAACTAGATTAGCACTCATCTTTGTTGCTATTAAGAAATCCCACTCGTGGACTTCGAAAATTATCACCACTTATGTAATTACTGTTGATAATCTACCTGCTGATACAAAAGTTACTATGAGTCCTAAAGGTAGAACGACAAATCAGTTTTTTGAAATGGTTAGGCCATTTTACACGTTACACACCACTCGGATAGGTTGTGCTAATAATGGAAGGAGCTGCCTCTAATTTGGTGAACGACATAACAGTGAAC
>CALNHX010012928.1:0-21383 GCA_940337035.1 Agriotes lineatus
ACGGCAACTGTTTAACGTTAGAATTAAAACAATTAAAATCAGTGACTGCAAACGTTAAAATAAAAAGTAATCATGATAAGCCACTCCTTCAGCTTCAAAAAGATTAGAAAAGGATTTGATAAAAAGAAACTGTTAGCAGTTGCATCAGTTTACCGGCGATATTTGCCTCTCAAAGGCACTAAGTCAAAAAGAACTTTACTTAGAAGCATTAAGCAAAAATTCGGTAATAAGACTGAATTTGTCAAATCACAAAGAGCAAATGAACCGTACGTAGTAATACCATCACACGTAATAAAAGAAGAAACTGTACAGTCGATTATAGAAGCTGTATTGTCTGAAAATTATCTCAAATACATAAAATATGTGCGGATATAACAACGGAAATAAGCAACACACCAAATCTCAAAGAATTAAAAACTTGGATATTAATATTTATAAAAAATGCATACCTCCAAGTTTAATATGCATAATCAGTCTTTTAACAGCATCGCAAGATAAAGATGAAACCAACGTTCTAAGTATATGCCAAGATATAATTTATAGTTATACAAGGGGTAAAATACCGCCTCCAAAATACATCGGTTTAAGTCTGATGGTTCATCAAGAAACAAGATCGAAAAAAGTCATAGAAAATTTGCATGCTTGTGGGCATTGCATACCCTATAAGGATATCTTGCCAGTAAGAAACAGCGTTGCACAAGAAGAAATACACAAATATGTTGAAAACAATAACACGGTTATTCCAAGACAACTAGTACGTGACAGATTTGTTCAGTTTGCTGCTGACAATACAGACATTTTAGAGGAAACTTTGGATAAATCGCCCACGTTTCATGGTAGGCAGATGGTTGCCTTTCAAAAGGGTTATGTGGAGACAAATAAACGGTGAAGCTAAAGATGTGGACGAAAATGTTGTTAATGATTGGAATAAACAGATTTCAGATCTAATTAAAGATTATAAGTTGGAAGACATCTACAATTGTGATGAAAGGGGAATATTTTTCCGGGCTATTCCCAGTAAAACCTTTGCCGTTAAAGCGGATGCTTGCGAGGGCGGAAAACATGCCAAAGAACGTGTCACACTTTTGTTATGCTGTAATATGGCAGGTAAAGTTGAAAAACCGTTAGTTATTGGTAAAGCAGAAAAACCACGATGTTTCAAAAACATTAAAACATCTACGTTACCAGTTACTTGGCGAGCGAATTTGAAGGCGTGGATGACTTCACAACTAATGGGAGAATTTTTAATGAAATTTAACAATAAAATGAAAGGACAGAAAAGGAAAGTCATTTTATTTTTAGATAACGCAGGATGTCACCCAAAAGTTGAAATGTCTAACGTCAAACTTTGTTTTTTGCCGCCAAATACTACTTCTCTTACGCAACCCTTGTATCAAGGCATAATTCGAAATGTAAAATGCCATTACAGAAAATATCGATTGCGAACATTAATCAACCAATATGACGACGCTATAAGCATTATAGAAGTGATAAGTTCCATCACAGCTTTAGATTGTCGATCAGAAAAGGGGTGAAAGATATTTTATCGGAAACAATAAAGAAATGCTTTGTAAAAGCAGGGTTTCAAAAAGCAAACGTGGCCGAATACTATGACGACTCAAACAACATTACCTTAAGCGAATTACGGACGTCGTTGCAACAATCAAAAGCATTTGAAATTGACAAAGAAGAATTTCTTAATTTTGAAGATTGCCTTTCTATAGAAAACTCTGATCCTATTGTGGATGCCTGACAAAACGGAAACCTGTATGAAACGGAAATTTTACATGGACCCACCAGTTTCCGTTTTTAGCAGGTTTTACTGTATACACTAAACGATCTAAATTTTGACTAAAGTATTTATTGATCTGAATAAAACTAATATGTTTTCCTGTATGTTTCTAATTTCGAGTCTTATTATTATATTATGTAGGACACTGTGGCATCCAAGACGACGAGAGACAGCTGAGTGCGATAGTGGGAACGCGACGGCTTAGCAAGCCATCGGCAGTCGGAGACATGCAATTTGCAAATGAACAACTGCATCTTTCTAAGAAAATAACAATTTCATAGCTGCAGTAGTTCCCAAAATATGACGATGTAAACGTAAAAGTTGTTTACAAATAATTAAAATTTCAACACATCGAAACCGAGAAATCGCACAAAATTAGTTTGCCAATAAGAGCCAATGCATTTTTTAAAATTAAGTCTCTATTTTGAACTATAAATCATACAGAGAATGCTTTTACAAAAATTCACTGCTACTTCCATGGAAAGTTTTGCACGGTGTCATTAACAAGATTTTTTTGGATAACGCCCTTATGCACAGAACGATTTTTTGACAACTTGCGGATTTATGATAGCAATGGCACAACAAATAATACTGGCTACATCAAACATTTTAACCTCAAAGTACGCACGAAATGAAAGATAGAAATTGAATTGCACTCCAGTACCTCCCCTGACTGGGGAAAGCAGCGTCTCCCATGACCGCCTTTGTGTAAACATCTGACTAGGTGCACGAACATCAGGCCTTACCCCGTTGCCATTTGTCCATCGCCAAAGGTCTTTTTGGTTCAAATCGAATCCGCAGGTGTAAATCAACTCTTTAGTCTTCTAAATCCAACGGAACAACAAACTGACACAATTAGAGAACCCTTCGAATGTAGTCTCTGGCCTCCCGGCACTATGGTCCCTGCTGGTGCCCTCCGAGCCTTTGACTGTGCTCTACTAGGTATGCGACGTCTACCAGTGTAGATGCCTATCGACATAAACTACCTTTCCTCCCATACTAGGCTTTATGCATAATGATGGGACTACAATGTTCAGATCCCTACAATTTTGAATCCCCCTCTACCAGGTTTGGCCTGGCGTCCACGACAGTGTACCAGGGTATGGCCTCTGCATGCACTACAGCTTCTTGGAGCCACTCTAACTTTGAACTATCGTTCCTAGCGCCAGTAATATAGAAAGGAGAGAAAAATGAACGCGCTTGTTACAGTCTACACACATTTTTTACATTACACAAGAATGTTTGTACTAAGTACCTACACACAAAACTTAAACTGCAGCTATCCTAAATTCTTACTTTTGTACAAAAAATATTGTCAGATTTCAATCCCACCTGCATTACTAGTTCTAGGAACGGTAGTTCAAAGTGGGCGACGTACACTACGAGATTACCAATATTTGGTAAAAGTAGCAACCGTTTTTGTTCTCGTGTTCACCGTTTGCAGTTTACCTTAAACGATCAGAGCGAAGTCTTTATATATTAGTTGTAACGATGAGGAACTACTTCAATAATAGCATAGTGGTCCTTTAAACCATCTGAAAAGTAAATAATAATACTTAACACGTCGACTGCCGCGCGGTATAAGGTATGTACCGCACCTTTTGTGGGCGTCCGCGCCGCTTGGTACATCGTTGTACCGCAGCGAAGATTTTACGTTTATGCATCGTGGTAGCTGATTCGTACCGCAGTCGTGTTGTATAAAATAGGATATGCTTTGGCACGGCCTGGGAGACCCAGAAACGTTTTTGGCCCCGGAAATTTAAATTGTTTTGTTATGTAAACAGGCTGATATTTACAAAACATGTCAAATTGTATATTTGGTTAATTTTTTCAGTTATGCATGTAATTTAGGTTATGAATTTGAGGAAAACATTCAGAAATTGTAAATTATTTATAGGATTAGCTTAGCAGTACATATTTTTATTATTATTATAAATTCAAGCATAAGTAATACAAATGGATATATGTGGTATAATTCTATGGCTATTTTTACACATTTTTTATTGCTGTGTGACTAATAAAAAAACAGGTTACGCAAAAGTTCTGTTTGCATGTTGTACATCCCCAAATCGGTCGTGATGCTTTATTTGTGGCAACTTTTCGTCCGCTTTCTTCCGAAATTCGTTTATAATACTCCACACATCGACGTCGCTGTCCGGTATCTTCCAATTCATGAACTGTATTTGGCGGTGGTTGCCTAATTGTGGAAGGTTTTAGATTTTTATAGAGGATTGTGTCCAGCACTTCTTCTTTGAATTGCGTAATTGTAATTTTCCTTTTTGTGACTTCGGAATATACGATATGAGCGTTTACAAATACAGTTCCTAATAGCAATTCAAATGCTAGTTTTCTATACCACTTTACCCCTCTGCGCAATGGAGTATTGTATGCTTTTTGTTGGTCTGACAGATCTATAAAGGCCTTACATTTATTGTAGTCTATAATTATTTGGGGCTTCTCTCTTTCTGGATTCCGGCGCGTTCCAGTTTTCTTCATTTCGTCTAAATGTTTTGTGTTGAGTACTAAGACATCATGTTTGTCCTTCCACTTCAATATTTCGATTCCTGGTTGACATATCCTAGCAATTGCTTCTCCTGGTCTAAGTTTCTTCTTCACAACTTCCTCGCAGTTGAGTTTGCGGTTGACACGAAGCGTCCCAACTAAATGTGTCTGTCTTGGTAATAAATGTTTAGCCAGAGTTACGCTAGTGTAGTAGTTATCTACGAAAAGTGTTCTACCTTTATCTAATAGTGAATCCATCAGCGACATAACTACTTGGGATGGTACAGTTAGTGAGCTATTACTAGCCATTTGGCCGGAATACACACTCAAATCATAAGTGTATCCACCTTTTATGCATAACTTGAATAGCTTTTTATATACTGTCGAAAACTGAGCCTGCCTCTAAAGGGAACGAGGGTTTCATCGATGCAGACGTCTTCTTCTGGCGTTATTACGCCTTGAAACCTGTTTTTAAGCATTTCCAATAAAGATGTTAGCTTCCTCATTCGATCGACCTCCACTAAATTTTCCTGGTTGTTGCTAAAGTGCAGCATCCGTAATAACAATTCAAACCTGTTCCGTGACATATAGTCTTTGAAATTGGTTCCATAAATACTTTTTTTGGACCAGTAGTCTGCTATTTTGGGGAGACGAACCAACCCCATCCAAAGGACAATTGCCAGGAATAATTCAATTTCATTTGCGTCTGTATCAGTCCAAGTGTGAATTCTTGATTTTGGCCTTACTTCTTTCTCTTTCGATTGAGCTGCATACCTATTCGTTTCTGTAACGATGTGGTTTATAATGTCATCTACTATAAACAATTTAATAAATAAGTCGTATGGTTCACTATTGGTATAATTTTCGTAAACAAAGTGTTTTAATCCAGGGGCACTTTCAGAAAAAATAAAATGTTGGAGTTGTGAGTTTTTGTCGATAAGTTTCCAAGTTTCGTGATCATTTTGGGCGTCTTCAGCTCTGTTGTTTTCTTCATCATCCTCTATGTACTGAAGTACAACATGATCAATGATGTCTGCGACTGTATCCGATGGGGGACTAGCAGTTTTTTCTGGTAATAACAAGAAATATTATTATTTCGTTTTGGCAGTAAATTTATAAATTGCAATCATACCTTTGGAAGTACTTGGTTGATTTTGAAAATCAGTGATATTTGTAATTGAGTCAGTTCGGGAATCGGCAGTAGTTTCTGATAATAATAAAAAAGATTATTATTTTACTTCGGAAATGGCTTTATAAATTGATATACCTTTAGAAGTACTGGGCTTATTTTTAGGGACCACACCTGTCTTTCTTTTTTTTCTCGTAGGTCGATCTTCGTTGCTTTCATCTGAACTGACGTCTACGTCGCTAGGACAATACTCGTCAGAAGAACCATTGTAAGCGAAGCAATCGTCTTCCTCAGACATAATTTCATTCCATAGTTGTTGCAACTTGATTTGATTTTTTTCGTAGTCATCCATGATGTCAATAGATATATAATTTTTACGAAGCACTAAACACGGGGGCACACACAATTCACTGCAACTTGCAATATGCAAATGAATCACCAATGACCTAATACTAACAAATATTTTACGACATTGTGCAATACGAAGAATGCACTTCGCGGTACAAGTGAATACCATACGGCCCCAACGGAAAAAAATATTTAGTAAGGCCGCGCGGTACATACGGCGTACCGCGCAATAAAAGTTCAAAATTTTGAAAATTTGCATACCAAATTAGATTTTCATTACATACATGTCTATGTACTATAGCCAAGTTGAGCCTCCTCCTCCTAGGTTGTCAGTCTCTGGACTGGTTTGTTGCCTAAATTTGTGAAAATTGAAAGTTGGCCCCAGGGCCCAAATTTGAGGGCTACATTGCGGCAGCCTACGTGTTAATAACTGTTTGCCTGAACCCATACAACACTTAACCTCAGATTCAAATGTTTCTTGCTGCACCTTACACTCAAATCTAATGACAAATTCCAATCGCACGCGCACTGCACTGGTGTAGGTTGCCCGCCCTCGGTGGGAGTGTACACGCTTGTAGTGTGATCACGTGACTGCACTGCTCTCGTGTTAAAATTTGGAGGGAAATTTTAAAAATGCGAAAAAGGCGCGACCAACAAATCTCACAGATGTTGACCAAATGTTTCGACTCCTACCTGCCTTCAATTGTTTGGCAGGTTTGGGACGTTTACAGAATTTTTAAATCTGTTTGTGTGCTGTTCATTGCTGAAGTAGATCTTAGCAAAATGAATGTAGAATTTGTGAAATTTATATATCGTGATGATGGAAGTCGTGTTGAAGGAAATGGGAATCTTCTGTGTGAAGTTCGAAATATAGTTAATGGTAGGAAAAAAATTATACTGAAGTATATTATTACAAAGAATATTAAATCTTTTTGTACTTCAGGCAATCTAGAGAGAATGTTTCTCAGCGAAGAAGTTTTGCGGGAAGCAAATATTCTTTCGAGTAATAATTTTGTCAATGAGGCATCGGGAAGTGGAAGAAGCCCAATTAACGATAAAGATGGCCAACTTGAGGATACTATACCTAATGCCCTCGAGCTTTCTTTCAATGATAAAGAAAGTAAGTGATTAATTTTGCACACAATAATTATATTTGTTTATAATTTATGTATTACATTAACAGACTTAGAATGGGGTACCGAAGAAACGTGCTTTTTATTAGATAGATATGAAGCATTTATCAGTCAAGTTGGACCGATGAAAAAATTTAGAACCAAAAAAAAATGTGGGAAGAAGTAGCCGCCGAGTTAAGCAACCAGTTGCAAGTTACAAAAACTGCTGCACAATGCGAGAACAGATATAAAACTGTTCTTCGCAGAAAAAGTAACACGGAAAAGCAAAACCGAATAACTGGTGAAACCAGGAAGTTTGTAGAGTTTGAGGAGGAGTTACAGAAAATCGGTGCTATTGATGATAGTTTACAACCAGAAGTGATGGTATCACCTGGTTTAAAAACAGTCAAAGATGTTAATTTGGCGGGACCAAGTGGCCATAAGCGCAGTAACAGCAGCGATAATAATACCAAGAAAAAGGTGTACAAAGGCGAGGATACCTCAAAAAAAAACTCCATTCGTGAGGTACTAATGGAAATCCACAAACGGCAGGAAGAATCAAGAGAGAGGCGCCACCAAGAAAAAATGGCATTAATTAGAGAGTTATTTAATAATAAATAATTTTATATAGTTTTCTGAATATACATTTTTTTAACATACATTTATCAATAAATTAGACTATAACAAGTAAAAACAAAAAGCATTACATTTTAATTTTCATATATCAAAGTGCCACAGGAATGAAAACAATTCGTTATATAGAACAGCAACATTTTCATGTTGTAAATCTACGGTGGTGAAATTGTATGTACAAGCTTAAATACAAATCTACATATTCATTAATTAAATTACAATACTTCCTTCGTCTTTTAGACGAGGAAAGTAATTTTCAAATTCCGAGAAAGGCACAAAATATGGGAAAATAGCCCGTTTTAAAATTTGTAAGCTAGAAAATATTGATTAAATAGTAATCGAGAAATAAAGAAATTCGCTATATAGAAGTTCGAAATAGAGAAGTTCCACTGTAATTGTTAAAACATTTATACAAATATGAAATTCAAGATATTAATAATTTTATGCTCTGCTGACACATTTAACAAAATTGTCAATTACATACTAAAATAAATACAATTAAAATTAGAGATCAGATATGTGACAAATAATCACAAATCTCGTTACGTTTACTTTCACCCTCTTTACGTAACCTGTTTTCTGAGGGCAACCTATCTAAATTACGTGAATTTGAGGGGCCAGCATCACTATTATTATCACATAATTCGTCCCAATTATCATTATGCATAATGCAGAGATTGTGTAATACACAAACTGCAATTATAAAATCAGAAGTCTTCTCTACGCTAAAAAAATCAGTTCTTATTAACTGGCGAAACCTCTGTTTAAGAAGACCAAAGGTGTTTTCTATTTTCACCCTTGTGGCACTAAATCTAAAATTATAATTTTGTTGTTCCGGACATAAATTTCCATAATCCCGAAATGGTGTTAGTAGATAAGAGCGCAAAGGATATGCCGCGTCTCCTAAAATGTGCCATCTTCCATTACCACATATTTCAGGTAATTTCTTGGAAATAAACGACAAGCTCAACACTCGTGCATCGTGTATTTTGCTGGATGTACCAGTAAACACATCTAAAAATTTTTTATTCACATCACATATGCCTTGCAGAGTAAGCGACGTTGAATCATGGCGGTTAATGTAAGTTGATTTTATTTTGTGGGCTGGTGTTCTTATAGGAATGAATGTCCCATCGATACATCCAATAACGTTGGGAAATTTAGCCACCTGAAATGGATTTTTGTCAAAATCAGCATTCAATAATTGTAATCTAAATGTAACTACCTGTTCAAATTCATTTGCCAGTTGTTCCTTGTCTTCGTCGGCTGAAGGAAAACAGATTACTGTTGGCGAAATGTTATTTAAAAATTTAATCACACGCTCAGCAACTCGTGTAAATGTTGATTCCCCTACTCCAAACCTGGAAGCAACATCTCGAACACAACATTTATTTCCACAAAACCTGAAAGAAATAATTTTCTACTGTAATTTTTCACATCCACCTGTGACTACCGTTTTGTTTACCATAAGAAACTGTAGATGTGAATTTCCGCAGAAATGGGTTCAAGACCGCCACGGTCACACCGTGGTGAAAATTCAGATTGTGAGAACCGCTCAATTACCATATTACAGGTATCTCGGGACATACGGAAATTTCGTTTGAACTGTAAAAGATCGGTTTAATAGTTTTTATTTTTTTTGGCTTTAACAAATAGGTTGTCTTTACCTCTGTTTCGCTGTATGCATTTATTACTTCTAAATAATTTCCAATTTTTGGTCTTTCCTGCTTGCCACTTTCTAGAATTACCGAAAAAAACTCCAATTCATCATTCTCATCGCTGCTGGAACTTTCCAAAAATTCCATTACAGCAAGAGCTGTCTTCATATCGCAACTATTTTCCATTGTTTTCAAATATTGGGATTAAAAACAAATGTAATAACCTAACAAAAACGTAAATAACGTTCAAGGTCAATTATGTCAACTTGTTACACCGCCTCTCTTTCCAGTGCAGGCGAGTGTACACGGGGTTCGTGCAGTTGTTTGATTGGAACACCAACCCTGGTGTAGTGCAACCCGATTTTGCCGATTGGAATTCGAGCGCACTACCCGAGTGTACACTGGTGCAGGCGAGTGCAGCGATTGGAATTCGTTATAACTAAACAGAGATTTTGAACGTCAACGTTATCAGAGAGTTGCAGTCGGTCATTAAATGAGTTGAGAAAGATGAATTGATTAATTAATTAATCGCAGAATCACACCTGTTTCAATTTGACAAATCAACAAGTCTATTTCTATTCTATTACTTTTGAAAGTTATGTAATCAGGTTTGCCACCACAGAACAATACCTAATGTCGCCAAACTAGAAAATTTTTAAAACCCAAACCGGTTAAACAATTTCTGTCTAGACTTTATACACCGTGCTCTAGACTAGAGTTCTTAGATATGCGTGAATATTTATTTTGTTAGGGTTCGGAAACTAATTGTTAAAGTCTCTCTAATTCTGCCCAAGTGGGCATTTATGCAACAGATATATATCGTTTTATTCTTTCTAAGTTAGTAAAATATAGAGTACCTATACAGGGTGTTAATTAAGTACGTAGACAAACTTTAAGGGGCGATTCCTTGATCAATTCTAAGATAAAAAGTTCATAAAGTACATTTTTTTCTATAATAATTTTCAAGGTCAACTTTCTAGGGGATAAGTTGCATTCCTGCAGGGTTCCTAGTTTTAATAATGTTGGTACATAGATTTCTAGTTCTTTTCTTCCACTAAAAAAATGATTTTCATTTTGACAGATATGTCATAATTTAATATCGCTTGCTTCATTTTTGCATTTAAAATATTTCTTAGTTTTCTTTTTTTATCCGATTTTATTGATGATGAATGAAAAAGAAAATTGCCAAGAGTTCAAATTAAGAAACTTTGGCATTCAAAATTGACACATAACCATAATTTTGAAAAAGTTCTACCAACACGAGCTATAAAAATTTCCTAGCGTTTTAATCACATATCTACCAACATTGTAATACTTTGACAGTTATTATAGAAAAAAAACGTACTTTACAAACATGAGACCTAAACCGCTTGGTTTTCAAGATACAGGATGTTATAGTTTAAACAAAAAAAATTTTTTTTAATCTAGAAAACTCCTAGAAGTATTCTAATGAAACTTAGTGTAGGTTAGTATTTCATAAAGTGCAACTGTTTGGCCAAAAAAATTTTTTTTAAATTTATCTCCGTTATTGTACAATCTGTCCTTTTTCTACAGAGGACAATAAGTATTTTGTGTGATATATATAACAGATAAGTGCAGGTGGCAGTTGGAGCTGCCAGATGCTCTTGGATTTGTAGAGTAGGGTTCCAATAAACCTCTCTATTACAATTTCAGTAGCCTATGTTACAAGTGAGTGTTTGGGCAAGAATTTGAGGAAAATTTAATTTATTTTCACGAGTGGAGTGCATCGGGGCTACCTCAGTTACCTTATTTTAGAAAAATCTGGTACGTCACTGTTTTGTTGCCAATACGACAAGTTTTTGAGCTTCATCCATTGAAACTATACCAAAGATGTATCTTTTTTTTATAGAATAAACCTTTTTCGAGAAGAACGGAAAAATCTGTAACAGCAATTTCGTTCATTAGATGTTAATGGGACCTAAACGGCTACATTTTCAAAATACAGTTTAAAGAAGTTTTAAAAAAATATTATTTAATAACCAACAATCTTACAATGGCTACAAAACGTTTGGCTAAAAAACAGTGGTGTACCAAATTTTTCTAAAATAAGATAACCGAGATGGCCCCGATGCGCGCCACTAGTGGAAATAAATTAAATTTATTTTGACCGAACAATGCTACTTTATGAAATGCTAACCTACACCAAGTTTCATTAGAATAGCTCTAGCCATTTTCCAAATTAAAAAAAAAATGTTTTTGTTTAAACTTCAATACCCTTTATGTATTTTGAAAACGAAGCCCCATGTTTGTATGAACTTATCTTAGAATTGATCAAGGAATCACCCCTTAAAGTTTGTCTACGTACTTAATTAACACCCTGTATAATAAGTAGATAGCGGTACGGCAAATGCAGCAACAGCATTTGATTGGTTGGATCCCTATGCATGTACAATAGATCTATACCAGCGTACATAAATCAAACGAGTAGAGACACTCACTGTCGGTTCCTTTGATGTCAAAATGCCGATTTTAATGACCTTCAACTGCTCCTGGGGGTACTTTCCGACGGTACTAACATAGGGCGCCACTACTTTATCACATATGATGGGTAGCAGCGCCAGTAACTGGCTCTGATTGGTAGTACAGTGCCTTTATAGAGACAGTGGCGACAATACAACTAAGCCACACCCCCGCCGCCATATTTAGGCAAATTTGTAACGGGTGTTCATTTAAATCCGTAATCAGAGTCGACTATGATACGTGTTTTACGTTTGGTAGTACTAAAAAAATCGAGATTTGCAGGTTAAGATTTACGTCAGTATGTGTCAAATAACAAACAAGACCTAACCTACTAACCTCGAATTTGACATAGACTGACAATACACTTCAGTACTGCCAAAAGTATAACACGGATCACAGGCGATTAGCCTAAACATGGCGGCTAAAACCACGTGATGTAGGGAGCCAATCAAAAATAGAACACCCCATTGTCGCCACTGTCTATATAAAGGCACTGTAGTGCGACTCGAATACTAGTGCCCTCTAGCGGTAAAAATTAACATCATTTTCGAGTTCCGCCATATTTTTTATGCTGACACGTGAAGTTTAGTTGATCTGTGGCGATCAGTTAAGAAATTAGAACGGTTTAAAGACGACGCTTAAATGGAAAATCCTAAAATGGATAAAAACGCTATTCGTGGTGCGATTCAATATTTGTTTTTTAAGAAGCTAAGCACGACTGAAATTTTGGCCGATATGCAGCAAATATTGGGTGACAATGCCCCTTCGAAAGCAACGATTTGTCGCTTGGTTGCACGATTTAAACGTGGTGATTTGAGCATTGAAGATGATGAACGACCAGGACCATCAAAAACGGTAACAACCCCGGAAACAGTCGATCAAGTGCATGATATTGTTTTGAAGGATCGAAGAATAAACATTGGCGAGATAGCTAGGATCGTAGGCATATCAACTGAGCGCATACATCATATTTTGCACGTAGAATTGGGCATGTCTAAGCTGTCAGCAAGATGGGTGCCGCGCTTGCTGAATGCTGATCAAAAACGAGAAAGAGTGCGAACATCAAGCGACAATTTGAAGCTGTTTAACAAACATCAGGTTAATTTTCTGCGCCGCTTTGTTGCGGTCGATGAAACTTGGATTCATCACTACATTCCCGAATCAAAACGCCAATCTCAACAGTGGAAACATCATGGCAGTCCTCCGCCAAAGAAGGAGAAGTCGTTTTTATCGGCCGGGAAAGTAATGGCTACGATTTTTTGGGATTCGAAGGGTATACTTCTCATCGACTATCTCACAAAGGGCCAAACCATCAACGGAGCATATTATGCTGCACTTTTGGACCAACTAAAAACAGCAATTGCTGAAAAAAAGACACGGAATGGTTCGAAAAAAGATGCTCTTTTGTCATGATAATGCCCCTTCCCGTTCCAGTCGCATTGTTAGTGAGAAATTGGATCAACTTCGCTTCCAGGTTATCCCCCACCCACCTTACTCGCCAGATCTTGCTCCGAGTGACTTTCACTTATTCCCGAAGCTCAAACTTCTCCTTGCCGGAAAGAAGTTTAAGACGGAAGAAGTAATTGCTGCAACAAAGCAATATTTTGACAGCCTTGAAGAAGATCACTACAAAACCGGCATAATGGCACTTCAGCGTCGCTGGTCCAAGTGTGTTGATGTACGAGGAGAATATGTTGAAAAATAAAAAAAATAATGCTCTAACTCATGTCTTTCATTTCGAGTCTCACGTCCCGTCAAATCATCCTCGTAAGTCCACTCGAAAACTGCAAGCCAACCGGCTAATCTGAATACTTCCTCTCTACTCGAACAGCTTAGCCCGTAGGGTGAAGGCTAGATATATATTTCACATTAGCAAATTGAACAGCAAAGAATAAAATGCCTTACCACAAAAAAATCTGCCTATCCAACCTCAAAAATGTGCTCACTCAAAAATTTATATCTGCATGGTTTTCGGCTCCAAAATATGTATAAATCGATTGTCTTGCATTAGTCTGACATAGCTAGCAATGCCACAAACTCAACAACCCATCTCAGGAAGGCTCAAAACGGCCGATGGAGTAAGATTCGGCACAAAACTTCAACGTCCGAAAACGTCTCTCCGAAAGTTTTGACGAACAGGAAATGACGCCAAACTATATCGCCATATAGCGACAACTATTACTGCACTCGGCGAAAAAATTGCAGTTTCGTAGGAAACTGTATCAAGCAGAAGACTGCTTTCGACAACACACATACGTATGTGCAGAACCAGTTGCCTATTCGCTGGGCGTTTCTGTCTCCGTGGAAGTTACTGGATTTACGAAATGGACAATAAATTCGTCTCAACCTATCGCAAGAACTTTCAGAGACTTCACAACGTTTGATCTTGATAGTTTCACAACTTACCTTCAATCTATCAATTGGGATATTATCTACAACTTAAATATAAATGTTAAGGTTGATTATTTCAACAATAACGTGATAGCCTTGTTTGAAATATTTGCTCCTTTTAAAACAACTATATTTAGAAAATCAAAATCCCTTTGGCTGACTGATAGAGTTAGATTGATGATGAGTATGAAAGATGCTGCTTATAAACGTTTCAAAAAATACCACAAACAAGATCAATGGAGCTATTATAAGTAAAGCTGATATTATATGCAAATGCATATTTTGTATAATTGATATGCCGGCAAAACTTTTTGCATATGTATACTACTTATGTGAAAACAAATCGTTTAAGCCAAGTTTCATTTTGCATATTTTGCATATTTATACGATTTTGCGCATACTTTCTGGATTTTTGCATATTTGGTTATATTTAGCAATAATTTGTAATGTATGAACTTTTTGAGATTTTTTTGTAAAATTTACTGTTTCATTAAATTATTAATAAATTTTTTATGTGCAACTGTGATATATACTTTTACTTCCTGCAGCTGGAATGCAGTGTGCGTATCGAAATAAGCAGAGGAAAGGGAAACAGTCTCTGTTAAAATCTTTGACTATATAAACATAGACTGCCAGCAACCCCACTTTTCCTGTAGAAACAATATATAAGGAATCAACCAACATAGAATCCATTTCACGAGTGTTGGGTGAATAACAGTCTGGCGGCGTTAGGGGAAATCTCATTTTTATGTTGCTTGCAACGTAAAGTTGGCGTTGGTAGTCTATGTTTATATAGTCAAACGTTAAAATGAAAAAATAAATATTCTTATACAAAGTAATTAAAATTTTTACATTATTTAGAAAACTGCTAGTTATTTTCAAAAAAATTGGAGCATATTATGTGCATATATTATAACTTTGGGTGCATATACTCTACAAAATGTATGCATATATATGCGCATA
Source organism: Agriotes lineatus (assembly GCA_940337035.1). Lineage (NCBI taxonomy): Eukaryota > Metazoa > Arthropoda > Insecta > Coleoptera > Elateridae > Agriotes > Agriotes lineatus. Next base: position 15,010 of record CALNHX010012928.1, read on the forward strand.
TTTTCGTACATTTGAGTGCATATAATTATCAGCTTTAATTATAAGTATCTCCGAAATCTAACTACCAATTTTATCAGAAATGAATAAAAGTATATTTAACTCATACATTAACCCACAGCAGTCCTAAAAGATTTTGGAATGACTTACAACGTGGTGGTATACATTCAAAGACAAAAAATCAGAATATTCCTAAACATCTTAAAGACGTTAATGCAATTAATTCATACTTTAATTTAATTTAGGGGTTGAAGGTGCCTAGTGTGGAAGTCTTGGAAATGTATAAAAATACTAAACCAAATTTAACATCAAAATGTTATTTTATTGTTGTTTGTGACGATGATATTACTAAAATTATCTATTCCACTAAATCTAAAGCTTCTAATAATGACAATATAAATATTACTATGATACACTTATGTTGCACATTTTTAATGCCAGTTATAACTCATATCAATTTTTATTTATTAAATTGTACATTTCCGGGTACTTGGAAAATTTCTAATATTATTCCAATTCCCGAAACCAGTAATCCGCAAGAATTAAAAGATTTAAGACCTGTCAACATACTACCTTTTTAATTGAAAGTCTTGGAGAAAGTCATTAAACTTCAAACTCGTGACTATTTAAAAAAAATTTGTTGATGCCAAATTATCAGTCAGGTTTTCGTCGTAACTACAGTTATTGTTCTGCACTTTTAAACATAACTGATGACACCTTGAAAGCATCTGATGATGGTCATATCACAGTGTTGGTTCTACTTGACTTCTCAAAGGCTTTCGATACTATCAGTCATGAAATACTTTATGCTGTACTCTACTATTACGGATTTGGCGAAGAAGCTTTAAATCTAATTAAAGCTTATTTGAATAATCGTCAGCAATGCATTTTATTGGAAGACAGGCGTTCAGATTCATGTAGAGTGAGATTCGGTATTCCTCAGGGATCCATACTGGACCCTCTACTGTTCACATTATACTCTAGTAATTTATGTAATTATTCTTTAAATCGTTGTCAATTTCATCAATATGCAGATGATACGCAGATTAAGCCTTACGAATCGCAGGCTGCCTGTGTCTACTATTAATGATGATTTAAATAGCCTGGCAAGCTTGGCAACCTTACATTCACTTAATATTAACCCTTAGAAATCTACTTTTATGGTATTTGGCAGTTCAAACTCTAAAGCAAATTTTCAAATAAAAATTAACGGTGAGTCTATCCCTTGCAAAGATTTAGTAAAAAAAGTTAGGCGCCATACTTGACAATAACTTTAGGTTTCGAGAACATGTTAGCTCCTGTGTATGTAAATCATATGGCCATTTAAAACTACTTTACAGTAACAGGCATGCCTTGAGCAGAGAGGTCAAAAGGTTGTTATGTGAATCGTTAGTCTTGTCACACCTTAGCTATTGTGACGTGCTATATGGTTCATGTATCTATAGGGCAACATCTAAAAAAATCAGTTAGTCCAAAACTCTTGTTTAAGGTTGATACACAGCATTCGTCGTCGACAACACATTTCCCGCAAAATAAGAGCGACCAACTGGTTAAACATGGAACAACTACGCTTTTTACATAATGCTGCATGTTTTCATAAGATTATATTGTTCAAGTCGCCTCCATACCTCTGTGATAGAATTCGTTGTCGTACTGACGCCATAATTTGAATATGAGACATAGAGGCTTGCTAAGCATTGCTTTGCTCAGCACAGAAAGTTTTAAGCGTTCGTTTACTTATAATATAGCAATAATATAGCTTTACCATCAAACTTTAAAAGCTTGCCCTTAAACTTTTTTAAAAATAAATTGAAAAATTGGATGATATCTTAAATAGATCTACTATGTCACTAGTGTTCTCTAACTATTTAATCATTTAACGTTTTATTTTTCACTCTTCAATATTTACCCGTTTGTCATTTGTTTGTGCTCCTCGAGCCCTCCTTAAATCATTAAATTGTTTTAATTTTCGTTTGCGTTGTGCTACTCAGATTTTATTTTTATTTAATTTTAATTTTAAATATGATTTTAGTTTTAATGTGGTGGTATGTATTTCTTTCACATTCGCATTACTTGCGATCACAACATAAAAATGTTCTCGCTATATCCACTGCAGTTTTTTTACAGTGGTGTGGTAGAGCAGGAATTTCCTTCTTATAGGAAGCCATCTGATCACCATCGTATTTTCCATTTCAGCGTTATACCGGCTGTCCACTTTCAAACTAGAACATCGGGATTTAACATTGTTTTCTCCCAGCAGCCGGTTAGAATAGTAGGCATTGCTCACCTCATCTGAGGTAAGAAAGTTCGTTTTTCTCACCTAGGTAAGAAAGTAAATCATGCAATTTTTATGAAGTGTTACGCTCATTTTGACATTTTCCTACTTATTAATTGAAATAATTAGTCAGATTTGGCAATTTACTTTTATTCTCTAAATATACAGTACTTTATCTATAGTTAGGCAACCCAAATACCTTCAGCCTCAATTTTGAATTAAAAGGAACACTTTGTTATCAGTTCTGCACATACAACCTGCACCTATAGTTTTTCTTCCTTTTTTCGAATTTGACTTTGACATTGATAACCTGGGATCGTGAATTGCTCTGGCCAATTTGCATTCGATTCTTTTCCATCGCTTCGATTGTTGAAGTTTGTGCCCTAGGGACCTTTTGCTTCGCTGGCTTTGGTTATAGCCGTCCTTGTCGTTTTGAGGGATTTTTGGAGGCAAGGCGCCCTTTGGAACGTTCTGGAAGCCGTTGGGAGTTGCTGCCAGCGTTCGTTCGCTTTTGTTGCGGTTTTGGAATGGGCTCTTCTCGATCGAATGGAGCGTTAGGCTGTTCGTCACCATTCGCAGCCAACTATTCTACGCCAAGGAAATGCGTTAATTAGTTATACGCCATGGAAATGCGTTTTTAAACGCCATGGAATTGAGTTTTATTACCTGGATTGGTCCTGTTCGTCGTCGTTCATTTGGTTTTGCCTGGATCATGCGGTGCTCCACGAGCCGGCTGGCCGCTCGGCTCTGCGGCCTGGATTTGCGGTCGTTCCCTCTGCGAGCGCTGCCCAACGCACCTGGACTCTTGCATCTCTTCCAACAGCTCGGCCTCCACGTGCCGTATGCATCTGAGGTTTTGTAACGTTTTAATTTGTATCGTTCGTTTATTTGAATTGCTTTTGAACTGTTTAGTATGACCTTCCGAACTGCTATTTTAGAGTTTTTGTGCATGTTGATTTTTGGTGTTAATTTGAGCTACTAGATATGAGATTGATTAGTTTACTTACCTCTGCGCATAGCAGCCATGTGTAATTTTGTTATGATTTGGCTTTGGGGCTGCTTTTGCAATCACTGTAGCTTATTTGACGTCGCGTATTGCATTAACCTTGTTGTTTATTTAAGATCACTGGCTAGAACTAAATTTTTGGCGGAGGCAAAACTGCTACCAACGGATTTTTGTTGAGATTATGTAGCCTCCCGTTTTTGAGTTTGTGATAAACTAGTTCTCGGTTAGAATACCCGCAAGCAGTTCTTAGTACGTCAGGAAATACTTTATGACTTTCCTTTAGGAACTAGCAAACCCCTGTGAGATCTCATAACGTGCTGGAACCACCCCATCTAAATTTTGTGTGTCTTAAAGTTAATTTTTAGGCCAACCTTCGGGTTAGATGTTGGCATTGCATATTTTGCTTGCGTTATTCGCACCCTTGATTTTGTACTCCGCTTCACGGGGATTTATAGTCTATTTAAAGCTTTCTTAGTTTATTTTATTGGGTTAATGTAGTCATGCTTCGTGTCGTGTCGTTTTCCGCTTCACGGTGAACGTCATTGGTAATTTATCTAGTCATGTTTTGAGTATATTGCTTCGATATAAGTTTTGAGGTACCTAGTTGTTACGCCCTTCAGGCTAATTTCGCGGTTCTGACACCTCGAGTTGGATTCTTAGGTCAATTGTTTTATGTACTTGTAACCATTAGTCGTATTATTATTTATGGTGATAATTGTGATAATTTACTGTGATTTTGGATCTATACTTTTATGTTGGATATGCACTATAGTACCCACCAATATTGTAATAAAGCTGTGATATTTTCCTTGGTGGTTGATTATTTTTCTTTGTTCTGCTGGTTTTTATCTTCGACCTTGTGAACGGTCCGGCACAAGGATTGGATCTACGTCGAGGACCTGGCGCCCATTCTCTTCGTATTTAGTATAGTGTTCTTTTCAGCTTAGTTGGAACCCCGACCCTCGCGACTAGTTAGCCCACTAGGCCGATAGTTACCAGCCGGCAAAATATCAAGTACAACTTTCGCCAAAAGGTAAGGCAGACCGTCCATCTTCCCTTACAGACTGTACCGCATGTTAGCTGACTGCTGACGCGTGCTGATTCTGACAGCTGACATATTGATAGTTGACGGATAATTAACTTTATGACTTGTGTTACAGTCTGTTTATAAGAGGAATTAGAAATGCATTCTGTGAGTGTTCACATACTTTTGATGCAGGTAAGTACGAAACCTTAAGTGGCCCCGTGAGTGGCCCTTCATTCGAAGGAATTAAATTAACATCTCGCGCATGCGTACTCACGACAAGAGAGGCTAAAAATCACCGTAGGCGCCCGTGCTTTATTTTTTAATCCAACCAAAACTGCTTTGACAGTTTGACCTCAGTGGACATAACCTCAAAAAGTATAAATAGGTATAGTCCATTTACTTGACATCTGCACTGTCAAACTGACATTATGTTGGTGCCACTGCTATTTTTCACATTTTAACAATTAAATTACTGTACAGTCTAACAAAAAACACATTATTTTTGAGGTATAGTCAAGAATTTTTTTTAAATTTTGACACTGACAGTGCAGATGTCAAGTAAATGGACTATAGTAAAGCGATTTTTAAACGAAAAAATTTTTAAGTTTTCAGAGTTACTTATGAATAAAACTGTTTAGAAACATTTTGAGATCAGCATAAAATTGGAAAACATGCTGCATATTTTGCAGGATATTGTCACCTTTAACAACTTTAACAGCCTGTTGAATTATTTTTATAGTGTCAAATTTTGCTCCACTGAGGCCGGCTGGGAAAAAAATAGTATTCAAACTTCGTTAAGAAGGTGCTCTTGCATACCTTGCGCAATTACAAACCTCGCCTTCGGCTCGGTTTATAAACTTTGCGCTCGGTATGCAAGACTGCACTTTCTTACCTTGGTTTGAAATATACTATTTTAACATTTTCATGGATTCCTGCTCGCCAATTCAATCTACAGAAAATGTTTTGGTATCAATAAAAAGAAAAAAATATTGCGCATCTAGTGGTATCAAAAATTAAATTATTTTTATTCATTACATTGAAAAATATGAATCAAAGTTTTGATGTTTTTTAAATGAGTTGCCTTGACTTAAAAAAAATTGACAGCAATACTCAAATTAATTTATTATTTGATGACATTCAGAGTTAGTTGACTAGAACGAAGAGAGTCTTTATGAAAATAATCGTACTAGCATAATTGCTATACATAAACAATTCCAGAATAAATAAACAACAATTATTATAGTTAAAATGTACCTATTACAGTGGGGTTAGTTTGCGGAGAGTAAGAGATTTGTTTTCAGTAAAATGTGATAGCACTCCAACACCGTCCGCATCTATAATACACAGATATGTCCGGAAATTCGATGAAACTTTAATATTTCATCAGAATCAGAGACTAGAGGTTTTATCATATTTATTTTATTTTAAGATGAATTAATAGCAACAATAATTTTTATTAATCATGTCATGAAGAAATTATTAATATTTTAACAGAGATGGGCTAGACTCTAGGTATAAAACTTATAAAAAGTATTCAAATAGCCCCCCATTCTGATGTAAACAATATCAGAGTCTGTTATAAAAGGAATTCCTAACATTAGCTCACACGCTGCAACGATTGCTTCCATCAAAGAATTAATATTTGGGTGGCACTTTTTATAAATTCTAGATTTAAGGTGGTCCCACAGAAAAGTCACTAGGTGCTAAATCAGAAGATCTAGCTGGTCAGTTTAGGGTACCACCTCTACCAATCCAATGATTTGGAAATGAACTATTTAAATAACTAGCTGAAACCCGCGGCATATGCCGCATTTAAAATGTACGACAAATGTAATAACTTTTGTTGCACTAAAGAAAGTTTTAAAAGCACGCTAGAGATTGGCAGTAAGGAAAAGTTCCAAAAAATATATTTTCAAATGGAAAGTTTCTGGAAAGGAAATGCTCGCCTCTGGAAGGCGTCCTAATTAATACGACGTTGTTGGAACGCAGTCAAAAAAAAATCAGGAAAGAATTAATACTCTTATGAGATTATAAGTGAGAATTATTTGTGCCACCGAAATAATTTTCAG
>CALNHX010012929.1:0-21368 GCA_940337035.1 Agriotes lineatus
GTCAGGATATTCATGAGTGCTACAGTAATCACTTGAATGTGCTCTTAACAATATTATACATATTTAAAATCGCGTAAACAAATCACGAAAGTGTGAAATCGAGCAAAAGGTTACCCAGATCGGTTCCCTAGACACAGCCGTTTTAATTTCCAAACAAGCAAATGGCGGAGAACTAACTTCGAAATAAAAGGCCGAATATACCCTCAGCCTGGCCGACAAACCCGGCAAAATCGTGTTACCGGGTAAGTAAATCCATCTAGTCAAATAACTAATTACGCAAATAAGCACAAATCTTAATACACAAAAAGCAAATCCAAAGGTCATACTTATGAGCTCAGATTAATCAAGCAATACATAACTAAATCACTACAAAAACCGCTCAGGTACCCACGGCACGTGGTGCAGAGCTGGTGGACGTGGCAACCAAGCAGGTCGCTGGCCCAGGAGACGGCCTCGTAACGGACTGCAGACGAGCTTCGTTAGTTGTTGCAATGCGGCGACCGCAGGAGGAATAGCAGCAAACTTCAGCAGCAGGGATAAGCGGCACGCCGGCTCGTAAATGCACCACCAGCCCCAGGTAGAATAAGTCACACCAATGCGGAAAACCATTCCAAGTAACAAAACTCAATTCCATGGCGTAGGATTAGAGCTCAATTTGCATGGCGCAGAATTAAAACTCAATTCCAGCGCTTAGAATTAAAACTCAATTCCAGGGCGTAGAATTAAAAAGCTAAAAATACAAATGTCTAGGTACACAACCGCGCTGAAGAAAAGAAGTCGAAACAAACCTGCGAGTGGTGACGAACAGCTTACGCCCATCCGATGGGAGAGCAGGCCCAACAAAACCGCAAAAAAGCGTGGCGAACGCCTGGCAGCAGCACACAAAAGCTCCCATGGCGTTCCAAAGGGGCGCCTTGCGTGAATGTCCCTCCACAATGATGAGGACAACCAAAGCTGAACGAAGCAAAAGGCAACCAGGGCAACAACTTTACATGATTGAATCGAAGATGGAAAAGAATAAAAATTCGCCAAAGCAGTTCACAATCTCAGGATATCAAAATGTTCCAAAATTCGTAAAAGGAGGAAAAACTATTAGAGTGCAGATTGTATGTACCAAACAGATAAACAAAACTGTTCCTTGTTCAGAATTAAAACTGATGTCATTAGGGTTGCCTAACCATTCAGTAAAAATTGTTGTATTTTTAGAAAATAAATGTAAATTGCCGGATCTGACTAATTATTTCACCTATTATTTGTGGAAATGACAAAATGAGCGTAACAAGGACTTTCCAAATAAATTTACTTAAAGATAATGGTTAAATATCTTTCTACCGGATGTCTTATACTGCAAAAACCAACTTTATGGCGTGCTGTATTATTGTATTTATAAACCTCGGGTTTTAAATAAGTTGTATTATCTGCTAATATTTTCTTTGGTTTTCCAAATTCTATAAAATATTCGTTTACATAACATTCTTAAAGCCAAGGCGCTAACACAAGATGTAAATAAACTGTAACATTCTTAAAGCCAAGGTGCTAACACAAGAACAAAGGTGTCTGTTTTACGAGATTGACGTGCGGAAGTTGCAGACTCTTCGAGATAGCCTATAAACTGAAAAATACTGTTTGGTTAAATATAATCCCATACGATTCTTTTATCGTCCTGTTTTGTATTATAAAATTCTGCTGCTTAAGACTCCATCGTACTTATGAGTGTTGGCTTCCTACCAGTTTACTGCTGGAATTATATGTGTATAAGATTGACTAAATTACATCAAACTTTTAACCAAAACTGTAACAGGAGCGTGTCAGGTTGGTGAGTGATGCATAACATACTTGTAATAATTTTATACATCAGCAAAAATTTCCAGACAACAATGACTTTATTGTTGAATTTTTACCAGCCTTGCGATTTCTCAAACAAGTCCGGAGAGGTTTGAAGCTCCAAACAATAACATTAGGTTTATCTAATAATGGAGGCCATTAACTACATCAGCAAAAATTCCCCAGGCAACAATGACTTTATTGTTCTTTTATTTTTTAGCAATTGTGCAGATTTCTCAAACAATGGGCGTCATTGTTCAATTGGTAGATAATAACATCCGGCTAGACACCCCGCATCTGCAAGTCTCAACAAGTTTGCATTCCCAGACGATGACTCACATCCGCTTGAGCCTGGGAAATATTTTTGATAAGCGTAGGAATAAAATTAGATTTTTATCCCGAAAATTCATCTTGAGAATCTTATAAAAATTTCAAAATTAGACTTTTAACCTCAAAATTTATCGTGGGAATCTTGTAAAATTGATCGTGGGAATAGGAAGTGTAGACCCCGGCTAGGCCCGTGATCTTGACTCCGGCTAGGCCCGCGACCTTGACCCCCGGCTAGACCTAGCCAAGTTTGAAACTAATCGAAGAGGTCAATGACCTCGCCACGTGACACTTAGCCAAGTTCTAAACAAATCGAAATGTCCCAGAACACCCCTAGGTACACTACTCTTATCTTCATTCATTCCTCCTGTTATTATATCCCCGTGGCCTGTTTTACCTTACAGCCCTTAGGTCGGGTAGGTGGCTAGCCTTGCCCGTGAGGAAGAGTTTCTTTGTTTAGGGGTTAACGACTACCACAGGTGTTTGCATGGTAGCTGGCAAGCGTACAATTCTTAAAATCCTTCTAGAGGCCACCGGGATTCGAACCCGGGCCGGCGCCTGAGAGGGAAGCATTTGCCCGCTGGGCCATTTTCTCACACCTTTAGGGCCGGTCCTACAAACCAAGAATAAAGTTATCCGAAGAATAAGTACCCTAGAAACGATTTCTGTAACAAAAAAAACATGACAATTATACCTCCGATAGCGTGTTTTAGGTATATACTTGCATTGTAGGACTCTTTAAATATATTAAATTATAAGATGAGGTTGCAAAATAAAAACGTATATTAACACTCTGACAAAGGCAGAGTTAAGTTGTAGGTTGACTAATGTGTTTAGCTATGCTTTGTGAATTTGCAAGAGGAATAATTTGCCAAGTGAGATGGAATAAAACTGGAATAAAAATTGGAATTATTACTAACCCGGTTTAGCAGATAGTCTAGTTTCTTGAATTGCAAATCGATTAAATTTAAGGTTAAAAGAAGAGTTAGTGGTAACCCCCTTTTGTGAATCTGGCTCTTTTTAATGGTCATTTCGATTAGCTAAGACAAAAAATATTGTAGAATTTTCTCTAAAGATAATATTTAAAAACGAATAATTTAGTAACCATGATAATTTAGTTACAAATCAAGCATTTCTTATGGCATCAACTCAGTAATATTTACCTAGTATCAAACCTGAAGAAAATATCTTAATTTGTATCTTTTCTTTATCATTACCACATTTCCCCGATTAATTAGCCAGAATATTTTTTATTTTTATTTAAAACTCATATTCATGTAAATGTCTCAAAGCTTTGAATATTTATAAAAAAAGGTCAACTCAAATTCAAACTTAAAACTTAGTTACTCTTACTATTTACGAGATCTTCAAGTATGAGACGCTTATTCTGGCCACACTGTATACTTAGGTATTTTACTAAAGGATCATATCATTCAGTACGGATTTGTTTTTCAACGGTGTATAACTTATATCGAAATTTCCCCCAGAAGTCAACACAAATGGAATGCCTTCTTCAATAGAAAGTATACCGGAAGTAAAACAGTCCCCCAATCGGATTTTTGTGTGGGGACAGCTAAGGAAGGCAAATCCGTTGTGTTGAACCCAACCAATCTACGGATTGACAACCATGAGAAAAAGATACTGAGATGGTATTGAACCCGCTACTCAACTCTGCTTGCAGCACAAATAAATAAAAAGCAAGTCAGAAATCAGAGAGTTTGGGTAGTTCATGCAACTGCAAGATTTAGCGTATAAATTTCAATCCGTAATTACATTTGCAAAAAAATGCCGGTAGTAATGAAATGATTTGAGTAGAGAAGGCAAAGGGCAGAGCTCGTTTTTCATAGATTGGAGTCGATAATTTTACACTATCCAAAAATAAGAGGTTTGTGCAAAATTAAAGCCGAACCAAATAAGTAGAACTGTCACAGAAAGGTTTATAATATGTGCGTGTTAAACAAAGCGTATATGTCAGAATAATTAAATAGGAAATGTTTATGAGCAATCTAAAATAAAGGTAAAGGAAGCAAAATTATAATATAATACGTTGCAAAGAGCATAAACCAGGCAGAACATGGCAATTGTAATATTAGACAGCAATATTTGAAAATATGTGAAAAGTAGAAAGTTGATGAAAATACGAGGAAAAGAACACAGCAGGGTGTAAAACAAAATTGGTGAAGGAAGTGAACTATTTAAGAACAAGTCAGTGTAATTATGCGAGTGAGAAAGACAATCTAATCGCAATGAGATAGTAAAAACCAAATTGAAAAGACAATATTTTAGAAATATAAATTTTGTAAATCATTTTAGTTATAAGTAATATTAGTTAAGAAAGTTATTGTATCGAACTTGGTCTACATCCGTTTTTATAATCTAGATAGGCATTTGTTAATAACGACCATTAAGGAGAAAAAAATGAATAAAAATTAATTCTTGACACAGTTTTTGGTCTCTCATTTAAATGCAGTTTTCTTATAGAAATATTTAAGTTACATTATAAAAAGTACACCATTGTGTAGCCAATTTACCAGTGCACCAGTGAAAGTGTGGGTAGCGAATTCCCTCACAAAAAACTAATTTTCTCCGTTACCACCTTCCGTGGACTTCGGCCGAGACCAGCTCAAGATTACGATCTTCAGTCACGGGCAGAATTGAGCCCGTGATTTTAACGGCAGCATATCCGCTCAGCGTGTACAAGGCTTCCACAGCAGTCACAGCATCCCAGTTTTCCAGCTTCAGGCAGGTACCATCAGGAGCAGCCATCCGAACGAGTTACCGCAACGCTGCAGAAAACTCAGGTTAGATTTCAATCATAGTATCGTCGTTAGAAACCGGAAAGTTACAATTAGAACAAGAGTACGTCTTACTGAAGAGAGATCCAGGCATATTAAAGCATCTATCGAAAGCAGTTATCCAGTAATAGCATAAAATCCAGATTTGGGGCTAGGAAAAACAATTGCATGTTAGCGTCTTTTAACAATCAAGGATCGGTTTTGCCTAAAAACAAAAGATAGATTAATGCCGTCGGAGGCGCGAGAATTCAAAAGTTACCTTATCGAATGCTCATAAAACTTTTTCTGTTAAATTAAATCACAAACGCGGACCGCAACAAAATAAACCGATTTGTGTAGAACTTTGACAGCGTCGCAAAGTAGGGACTGCGCGATCGAACTAAATTCATAGCCCATTTTCGTATCACATAAATTTTAATGTTAACGTACCGGGGAACCCAACTCTGAGGAATGAGTTTTCTTGCTTATCGAGCTAGCCTTCTGTAATATTAAATTGCAGATGAAGAAAGTACAATAAAAGGCATAATACTGTTTTATTTGCAAGTAATTAACGAATCCAGTCAAAACAGAATTATTTTTAGTCCGTCTAAAATTTGACCTAAATAAAAATAAGTTTGCAGGTAGTAGTAATTACAATTAAAATAATCATATCATTATATTTATCACATCATACCATTGCAATACATCTAATGTTTGAAATATTTTAGTGAAACATAGTTTCTTTATCTAGAATCTTTATAAGCAACAATTAGAAAAAAAGGACTTTACACGGAACTCGTAAGTGGAAGTTTTGAAACTAACAATTTTGATAATGTAATAGCTATTAACAAATCTAGGAATGTTATGAGTATCATAACTGCCGCAGATGTTTTGAAATCCGAGCTCGTAGAGCGAGGCTTTTAAAACATCTGAGGCTGTTATGATTCATAACATCCGTGATTTCTTCAATAGTTTATCGGTTGCTGTGTGGTTATGGTTGCCATGTAGGGTAATATTCCTTTACCCTACAGATAAGTTATGACCTAGTTACCAGCCTACTTTTGTATATGTAAACAAAGGCTTAATATCCTGAAACCGGTAAAAAGAATTAAATTTTTAAGGTGTTTACCATGTATCTGTGGGGCCCAAAATATGCTTATTTTCGTCAAGGGTAAACACCTGAGCCATGTGAAAAATATCACTTTTATTCTTGAGTTAAAGCAAAAATGGACAGAATTTTATTTTTTAAAGTTATGGTTTCAAGGTTCGTGCTAAGTAGACATTTAATCGCATGAAAATATCGTCTTCCCCCAACAAATAGTTTTTGAGCTATACAGCTAACAGACGGACAGACAGAAAACATGTTTTATGGCATTTCATATAGTAATCTACTACATTTCTACATTCAAAACCGTTGCGGAAAGTGGTATTTTACAACATAGCAACCATTACAGCATAGCAACGACGATTCCATTTACCTTTGGCAATACCGAAGTGTATTATTGGTGATACTGTCAGTCTATGTCAGTCATATATGTATTATACATATATTGCTAGTAGGGCCTGGGAACGGCCGAAAACATTACGGCGCCGACATAGTCTCACTCTGAGTATTACGCGTCTCGTGCGCATGCCTGAGAGTTCGAACTCCGCCTTTAGAAGCGAATTTTAAACTTGACCACTTCCCCACCGGCCGGACGACGCCGACGCGCTTGCGCACAGCTCACCATATACATTAGAGAGTTGGTTGTCTGTCTCACTTACTTCGTGACCTCCCCATTCATAGCCGCTAGCAATATAGTAATACATACAGGGTGTCCCTGAAAAGGAGGTCAATCCATTAACCGCATATTCCTTGAGCAAAAATATGACGATTCACAACTTACCTATATACAAAGTTGCTTAGTTTAGCCGCTAGAGGGCTTTAAAAACGATTAGCTTTTTAATTTTTTTCAAATAGGTCGAAAAATCTTTGATAGATTTTATTCATTTTTTGGCCATGCGTTTGTACCAGTAAATCACAGCGTTCTGAAGAATAAACCCTAATTTCGAAAATTACAGGGTGTTTAAAAACTTCGTCACAATAAATTATCCATCCATATTTTTTTAACCCCCTGTATAATCACTACCAATTTTTTTTCTGAATAGTTACTTTAATTTGAAAGCTATTTTATCTATTACAAAATTTTAGTTGGGTAAACGGTTTAGCCACAAAAAAATATTTTCTAAATTTCTACAACCCTGAAAACTATTTCATTTTCTGGTAAACTACCCTTTTTGTTCATGAGACGGCAAAATGTTATTAAGAAAAGTTGTTCAGAATGAGAAATTATGGCCCAATACAAAATTTCAGAAAGATCTGTTGACTTAGATTTAACCGTCATTTTTAATAAATGCAATTTGTTTATATCTTAATTACTAATTATTTATCCCAAAATATAAGCTTAAATTATTTTGTTCTTCAAGGTAAAATTTATGAGCCTAGTTTACTCCACGTATGTCGCTTTTTAAATTTTCATCAAGATTTAATCATCGTTTATATTGAGCGCGAAAGGTAGGAGGGATTTTTTGTCAGATTTAGGTATATTTCGCCTTCGATAGGGAGAAGAGCTGTATTGTCGAGTTCCCGACACTGTTAGTTATTAAATTACAGATTTTGGAAATGTCTGTCTTCTTCTTCAATATACAGTGGAACAAGTCTGTTCATGTTATCAAACGCTTTTTGTATAAGGTGAGGTGTAATTCGTAATTGTATTACATTCTTCTATAATACTTTCTCGTAATCTTCCAGAGTATGCACCGGTGTCTTAAAAATGGTGTTTTTTAACAAGGAAAACCGGAAATAATCGAGAGGACTAAGATCACACGATCTTAGTAGACAGCGATCATGTGATATCAATCTTTCGTCCTAAAATTGCCGCAAGAATTCCAAGGTGGTATGGGCCACACGGGGCCAAGTATTGTCCTGCTGAAAGTAACCCTGTTGCAGTTTCTCATCATCCAACTGATTGATAAATGATTGCAGAATGTGGTTCTGGTATCTTTCAGCAGTGATAGTCTCTTTTCAAAATATGGGACCGATCAACCTTCATCGCGAAAGAGCTACCCAAATACCGATTATAGGGCAATGCAAGGAAGTTTCTTTCATGAAATTGGGAATGTTGGTACTCCACATTCTCATAACTTGCGAATTGACGTATCCAGACAAACAAAACCATGATTCGTCTGAGAAGAACGTCAAATCCACAGCATTATCATTCAGATTGTCTCGAAACAAGATACAGTATGCAACTCGTTTATTATAATCTAGTAGCAGCAATTCCTGATAAAGTTGTACTTTGTAGGTAAACAAGTCTAAATCTTTTTTTTAAATGTTTTGACATGTACCATAACTAAGATTAGTTTCCTGCGACAACCTTCGAAGCACAGGTTCCTCTGCTATCGAAGCCGGACAACTCGGCGCGGAGCCATCTCGGCGCCAGGCAACTCGGCGCGAGGCCATCTCGGCGCCGAATTCAAATTTGCAAACTACATTGTGACTACGTAAGAAAATTATTATCAAAAAATAATAAATAAAGTGATGGCCAAAAAGTTGTCATCAAATGGAAAAAAAATATATTGAGAATTTCTTGGAAAATCAAACACTGACGACCAGAGGTGGTTGCAAAGTGATTACAAATGAGCCAAACAAAAGTTGTCACATGACTTCCGTTATCAGTAAAATTTTACGTTCTTTTTTTTAAATAATTACGAAGCATGCATTTACTAGTCAAGATAGAGACACATTTTACAAAAAAAATTTTTCTGGCCTTGAGATTGTTCAGTCAGCTAAAACTACCACACGATAAAAAATCTCATTAAAATCTTGCTTAAGTTCCGAAAAATAGCACTTTTTGGATTTAGACAATTTTGAAAAACGCCATTTTTCTAAGTAAAGTGCTTTTTATATGACAAATATTTGTTTAATGTTTATTTTCCAAATCAAAGAATTTTATTTTTAAGAATTTTTTTTATTACTTATGAAATAAAAAACTTTTTGAAAAATGTTTGTTTTTCCATAGCCATCTTTGTTAAAAGTAAAATTCTTTGATATGGGACCTAAACATAAAAGATAATGTGAGAGATCAAAGTTGGCAGAGGATTTTGAAATTTGGTATAGGAACCTAGATGTTGATTCTAAACAACTTCTCTTAATAACTTTTTGTCGTATCTGCTACATAAAAGACATGCTACTCTACAGTAATAGTTATTTATCTAAGTTCGTAATTTTCCCGAATGAACACTTTGTTTGCAGCACGACCGAATGGAGTGCTGCTTGTAGTGCGAACGGTATGACACCCTGAAATGTTTACCTTTAATACATATCAGCCGCGAAAACCTTCGTAATATTATTATACGTCTCTACGGGGAGAATATATTCCATCAAACCAGAAGTTTTGAAAAACTGCGGTCCAAGAAATGTAAAAATCTATGCAATTTGACATTCCTGCAACGCTGCAGAGATCAGAACATCATCCCGACCTGTGCTAGATTGTCATTCCATCGAAAAACGTATCGGACCACGAACATTCTGAACAAGGCAAGTGCTGCTCTTCTTCGAGATTCCATCAAAGAGACGAGACACATTTTGGCCAAAATAAATAAAGAACTTCTTGATTTGCATCTTCACCTCAGCGGGATCATCCACCCTATGATCTGGAACATCATCGACCAATTAGCAGACTTTCGAGCGGAAACTGACAGAAACCTCTACACGATAAAGCAAAGGAAGAAATTCGACCATCTTTATTCAACGCAAAAAGGGTATCGTACTACTAATCTGGATATGTCTAAAGTTGTCCGTAATATTTCTGATATTACTTTGGATGAATCTGCGATATCTGCACTTGCTAAAGGTTTCAACTACGCCATAGCTCCAAAACGTATTCCAGTGGAATCTATCATCTGCGGAGTAGAAACTGCGATTTCGAGACTGGATAAGAATACCGCCGATCTCATCCGACAAGATACCTCTCGAATCTTACGATTGGCTAAACCACCCAAATCGAATCTATCCCGTGATGAATCTTTGGCACTCAAGAATCTTCGTCAGAACAACAACATCATTATTCTTCCTGCAGACAAAGGAAATGTCACCGTTATCATGAACAACGATGACTACCACTCTAAAATGATTTCTTTACTGCAGGACAGTGCTTACAAATGTATCTCCACAGATCCAACAACGTATTTGGAGAAGACCACCAAGTCGAAGATAAAGGAGAGTAACATAGAAACTGAAGTGCAAAATCAACTTATACCTAGAGAAAAGTCGTCTAAATGTCCCAAGATATACGGTCTCCCAAAAATTCATAAGGATGGAACACCGCTTAGGCCTATCGTTAGTTCCATAGGATCACGTGTCCAACGACTTGCAGCGTTCGTAGCTAAACATCTGCAGCCGCATGTGGCAGATGCGGCTTCATACGTTATGAATTCTACCCACTTCATCGAGATGCTGCAAAAGGAGAAAATTACACCGACCGATATCCTCGTGAGCTTTGACGTCGTCTCTCTGTTTACTAAAGTGCCAGTTGCCGAAGCTCTAAACGTCATTAAACAGAAGTATGATCCACCTCAACACATCATCAAACTTGCCGATCATTGTCTCCAGAATACATATTTCATCTATAATGGTCAACGCTACAAGCAAGTAGAAGGAGCGCCGATGGGTTCACCTTTGTCTCCCGTCATTGCGAATCTCTTCATGGAGGACTTCGAATCGAAAGCACTGGACAGCACCATTTACAAACCGAAACTTTGGCTTCGGTATGTCGATGATGTCTTTGCCATATGGGGTCATGGTAAGAATCGACTTGCTGATTTCCTTACCCATCTCAATAGCATCCATAATAAGATCCAGTTTACGATGGAATTGGAGAAGAACAACCACCTTCCATTCCTAGACGTTCTCATCACCAAGAAGAATGGAAAATTGGGGCACACGGTTTATAGGAAGACCACGCACACCAATCGCTACCTAAATGCTAATTCACACCACCACCCTGCTCAACTACAATCAGTCCTGACAACACTGGTTTGTAGATCAAGAAGGATAGCCGACAAGGAGAATACAAGACAAGAATTAGCAACCCTTGCTCGAGTATTCGAACAAAATGGTTATGGCAGAGCAGCGATTAGGAAAGCGTTCCGACCACCGAAGACCAAAACGCAAGACGCAGAAGAGGAGAGACCTTGTGGCACGGCGTACCTGCCTTACATCCGAGGCACGACAGAGAAAATCGGAAGAATCCTTAGAAAATGTAACATCAGGACAACCTTTACCACGGATAGAAAAATCCAGTCCATACTGAGGAATCCTAAAGAGTACATCCCTTTGAAAAACCAAGGAGTCTACGAGATACCGTGTCGGGATTGCGATAGCAGCTACATAGGCCACACCAACCGGAGAATAAAGGCACGCAAGGAGGAACATCAGAATTATGTTAAGAAGATGGAACACACTTCATCGCTAGTGCATCATATATGGGATACTTCGCACAAGATTGATTTCGACAACACCAAGAGCATTGCCAGCGTCGAACACAAAGACGCATGCATCATACGAGAAGCCATCGAAATCGTGAAACGTCCGAATTGTATGAACACCCGCGACGACACAAGCCGATTACCTGCATCGTGGTTACCAACGTTACTACAAGCAACGGCCGGCCATTCTCTGCGAACACCAGCCATCCGTCCTAGCAGTACAGCTCCCTCGATGCTAGTTGCCACAGTAATTGATAAACAACCTATTCAGTCAGCTGTGCATCAAGTTGACAGTCCGTCGTGTTGCCGCATAACTAGAAGCCAAACCCGGACTACAAGGACTTGAAAATGACGAATGTGATTTCGTCGAAACGTCGTCCAACCCCAAACGCCATTCAAGATGTTCTTCAACCAGTTGAAGAAATCTTCAAATTTATTAAGCGGTATGACACCCTGAAATGTTTACCTTTAATACATATCAGCCGCGAAAACCTTCGTAATATATATATATATATATATATATATATAGGTACATTTCCATCGCTAAGACCTCCGCTATACTCGCGGGCGCTCAAGCCTCCACCACACCTGGTGCATATATAAGGAAACTAAAAACATATTTGACTTAAGGGGAGAGTGGGTAATAAAGGTTTCTATCGAGGGGTAACACTTTCCTCTAATATTTTAGATTGTATGATTGGATCGCTCTCACCTCCTACAATATATAACATTATTCGCACGCTGAGACCTCCGGCGCTGTTGCCATTTGTTTCACGTTAAAGATAAGTGTTTCAGCATTTTCTCGCTTATTCAGTCTCCTCTACACCAGGAACTCTGTCGTTCTCCTGGTCAACCGATTACGGGAGTACTAGGAGAATGCAGAAATGGAGCACAAACGCCCTCGGCTAATACTGCTATTCGACTAGATTAAGTGTAAGTTACTTAAGCAAGGTATTTGACTAAGACAAAATAGATCACTTAAAATTTTCATTTTTTTTAACTTTAAAACATGCAATGTGAAATTATGCTTCGGTAATTTGGAATAAAATGTTTATTTTCAAATAAATACAATACAGATAAGTCTCTAGTTGCAACTTATTATTCGGAAACTAATGGAGCATGCACATTGGTTGCCTTTAAAAAAACATTTGCAACAAACCTAGAAACTAATTTATTATAATATACTGCTCTACAAATAAACTGGACCATTTGCATATATTGGTGCAATTTTTAAAAATATTTTTCAAAAGGGCAGTCATGGCATTTTTGTAACATTTCATGATTGTGTCACTATAAAAAGCACTTCTTTTCAAAATTTGGTTTAAAGAAAACTAAGTCCATTAATAAAATATTATCATTTTAAAATTTTGAATTTTGCGCAAATGTTGATAGCACATTGCATACAAAGTATGCCAAATCGGTGCTGAACATTTTTAAACTTTCCGAGGAGACTCAATGAACTATTAATTAACCTTTTTTTGGGATTCCTTTTATTTTTGTGAAAGATAGTTTTTGTCTAATTTAATTATTTTTTAATTTTATGAATATGATTTTGTTAATTCTTCAGTTAAGATTTGAGGATAGTACAATTAAATATGCTTAGTATGCGTATACTATAAAACAAAAGCTTTTATATACGTATATATATATTTTATGAAGTAATGTAATAAATACAATTTTTATGGGTGGTCCAGTTCATTTGTGGAGCAGTATAGTTAGAAATAAATGAAAATTAACACATTATTTTCATAGATCTCGCTTAAGATAACGATTGAAAAATTATTCAAAGAGAGCGCTATTATCGATTTGGTGCTTTTTTTAAAGAAAGCGCGGCGGAAATGTACAAGGTTTCTCCAGTTTTAGTTGCTATAATTTGTTTAAAGAGGTTTAGATCTAGCGGATAATACCATTTTCTACATCTTTTGCAATGATTTTCTGTGCTCAATGTATCTAATTTTGAATATCTCAACTTTAGTAGACAGGCTTAGCACAGAAAATCAATACAAAGGATATAGAAAATGCTATTATCCGCTAGATCTAAACCTTATTGAACAAAAATGATGGCTATTAAAACTCGAAAAACTTAGTATATTCACGCCGTGCTTTCTTCAAAAAAGTACCAAATCGATGGTAGCGCTCTCTATGGCCAATTTTTTAATCGGATCGCCATCTTAGTAAGACTGTTGCAAGTGATAAAACAATTGCTATTTTTTCTGGTTCAATTTCATTATATGCTGAAGTTTTGATTTGACTAGCACAGGGTCCCTTGAAATGCAACTCTTATCCAAATATTTTCGGATTTCCGCCGTCGACGGATATATGTTCTTGGTCATATATGTATTTCGAAAACGCCTTCTTTAACAGAGACACCTCTTTTAGAGACCACCCTGGAAACATACACAGTTAATTATCTCGTATTCTTTTTGCCGTCTGAATTGGTAGAAGTTTTTGTATGATTATTAGTTTATCGCAATCGGAAGATATAATAGAACTTAGGCAAATTATACTTAATTAATATAATAATAATTATTCTTACTCGTTTTTTCCGTTCCACCTCTACTTGATCCTCCAGCCACATTTCTCTTTGAAACATTCTTTTTTTTTTTGCACCTTGCCCTGCACTCATCTCCACTCATTGAACTGCTATCCTCGTCACTGTTTATTTTCTCTTCGTTAGTACGTCTTTCCACATTCTCCTCTACATCTTCCAACACAGCTCTGATTAGTTTTTCGCGCTTTTAAGATCTTTCATTCCTTCCTCCATTATCGAGCCGACTTCGTTTTTGTCCGCTGTGAATATCAAATTTCAATTTATCGTCAAACATTTTATTATGTTCTTACTATCATCATGGCTATATGGTGGACAACTGAACTCTTTACTATTTAAATGGTCTTCTTTGGTAAGTTTTCGCAAAATGTTTTTAGGTATTTCTTCGTCGCTTTCATCTTTTTCCATATCTTCATCAATTTCCTCGTTACGTACCCCATTGTAATAATAGCTCTTCAACACTTTCAAATCGTTTTCCTCGACATATTTACAATCAATGTCGATGTCTGATAAAGATTTTCCTTTGTGTTCTATGGGCACACCATTTTCGATCATCAGCAACAGTTTTGACAACTTCGCTGTCTGATAAACATCTACACGAAGTCGGAAAATTAACAAATAAAAAAAATAAATTAGAGGATTTCGAGATCTTACTCATAAAACTCTTCATGAGTCTTAACCGTGTGACCCATGAAATTGGAAAACTGTTTGACATCGCCTTTCGAGAAAGTCAAGATCTGCATTACCGTGGAAATTTGTTTTCTCAGACGATTACTAGTAATAGCAGCAGGGTTTTGCAAGGGCATCCATCTAGTGAGCTAGCTAAGTCTTCCCCACTTTACCTTGGGATCGAAACGAGGTAGTAGTTCTCTTCCAAAAAATACTTGTGTCTATGTTTCAAACATACTTGTATGAATTCATCGATATCCTTAGGTATTAAGACTACCACTGCTCGAGATCGTTTACCACTATTCAACACCCTCCTGTAACGCGTTGCCAGAACTTTCTCAGTCGCCGATAGCGCATCTTCAAAATCTTTGAAATTACTCTTTTGCTCATTCTTGTAGTCTGATATTTTCATATACTACACATCATCAATTCTTCTTCTATTAAAAATGATGAGTAGTGATAGGACACATTGCACAAGAGTTTTGTAATCATTCATTTTATCCTTATCATCTTTGAAAGCTGCAACATTTTTCTTAGCGATTTTATGTCTCCTCTCTGAAAAGTTTGATATCAGACACCAATGCAATCAACAGTGGCTTGTTCCAATTCTTCTCTTGTAAATCCCTGCTTGCCAAAGAGGCCATTTCAATGTTCCACCTGGAGATTACTAACTGCTTCATATTGTTGTATCACCCCGAGTTCTCGATCTAAATTCTTTCGTATCTTTTAGAGCTAACTGATACAGATCATCACAAAGCAGTTTTAGATTGCCTCCGAAATGCAATGCTAAGCTAGGTGCAGCGAAGTGGTAGGATCGTAACCAGCTAAATTTTTCACTGCAGTTACAATAGTGTCAAAATGACAAGGACGGAGTAAGTTTTCCATCTCAATTTGATTGATTGCTCATAAGCTTACGGCATTCTGTTAATAATCTTCCAAATTCCCTCATTTTGTTGCTACACGTATAGACACTCTTTTCCTTTTTGTGTTTCTTCAGATACGAGTTTCCAAAATAGGTTATCAACAAATCCTTTTTCGCAGCAAACGCAATATCATCTCCTCTCATCATATCAAACACCTTTTCCTTCACTTCCAATCGAGCTAAGGTATTTGTTGCGTCCAGCTTGCACGCGGTGAATGTTTGTGATTTCGAAACAGTGTTAGAAACACTTTCTTTATGTATGTCGTGAGTGCATAATTTTACATGCCTTCTCAGATAAGATTTTTTATACAAGCCCTTGCACTGCGTGCATGTATAATACTGGGGAATCTTGGGCCTGGCTTTTGTTGTCGTCATCCA
This sequence comes from Agriotes lineatus, assembly GCA_940337035.1. NCBI lineage: Eukaryota > Metazoa > Arthropoda > Insecta > Coleoptera > Elateridae > Agriotes > Agriotes lineatus. The sequence continues at coordinate 15,971 of CALNHX010012929.1, forward strand.
AATTCCTGCGTGCGGGCACAGTATCACCGTCAATATACAGCGTGTTTTAAACGAAGTGTGCACTATTGCTAACTTCTTTATTATTGGACGTACGATATCGGTTTAATTATCAAACTAGTAGCATTTTTTCTGTTGATTAGAATGGAGAAAACATAAAAACAATTGAACATCGCCTTTTCGAGAAATTTGGAAAAGTTTACTTTTGCTAAATGGAACACCCTGTATATTTTTATATAAAACGATTGAAAATCGCGATCTAAACATAAAAGTTCATATAAGGTATGGGCCTAAAACTGAAAATGACCGAGTTATTCCAATTATTTACTTTTAGACGAGGTGGCTGTGTATCCATAAAATAAAATTTATGTTTAAATAAACATTGTAAATAAATCTAAATAACATCATTTATTAGACAATTCAAAAACAACTTACTAAAAGAAAAAACCTATTACTAAAAAAACAATTTTATGTACATATGTCAGAAATACACAGTCACCTTGTCTAAAAGTAAGAAGTTGTAATAACTCGGTTATTGCTAGTTTTAGGCCCTCAACTTTTCCTCCTACTAACATAATCTACTATTTTTTGTGATGATTTTTGAATTTTTTTGGGTTATTTTCGTGACAACCGTAAAGTCTTCGATATATTTTTTAAATCTCAACTTAAATTTTTAATTGTGGATTTTGAAAGAACTGCGCGTACTTTTTCTACATACAGTAATGCAATGTAGAAGGTATGCTACAAAAGAATCTTTTTGAGATAAACTGCACTGTTCTTCATTTGAAACATTACTTCCGGTGTTATAAGCCGCACATCCATTCGGATTCTGTCGTTTAAATAATCTACATTATACGAAGTCGTAGAAGGAACATTTATTAGATTTTTCATTTTTCATAATTATGTATTTACCAAACACCCTCCAACCCCTTCGACAAAACAACCCCTAAAAAACCTAAATATTAAAAAGCTTGCAGGTCACGGTGGCTTTATAGTACTAAGACTATCTCGTCTGACCGCTGTATATATTTTCCCCCCACCCCAACTTCTTTTTAATGAGACAACCCCTAAATCTTGAACAAGTGCAGATAAGGGTAACCCGGTTATGTTCTGCTATACGCCATTTAACTTAGGAACAGCGGCTGAGTGTTCTGGGATTCCAGACATTCACTAGAAGACTGCGAGGTAACTTAATCGAGACTTATAAAGTCTTGAATGGGTATTATTCTGTGCAAATTAACATTTTTCTAATTAGTAATGATGAGAGTTTGCGTGGACATAATTACAAGTTGGTGTGCGAAAAACTTCGTATACTGTGTCGACAGCACAAATAGGGTTTTTTTTACATGGAACGGTCTCGATAGCAATGTTGTGAACTCATCTTCAGTTATTTTTTTTTAAAACGCATACGATGAGCTGAATAGTAAACATTTTTTTAAATTTATGAGTATGTTCAATATTTGAATCCGATATATAGGTAGAATATTAATTTATTTATTTTATGACTTTGTTTTGAGGTCGTGCAGCACCCTTCTATCTAACAGCATTATATTTTACCCTTTAAGCTCACCTTCTTTTGAAGAAGAAATTCCCTAAATTTCGAGACTATTACAAATCTTGCAGGTTACGATGGTTTTATCGCCCTAACGCAATGTTCCGTTTGACAGCATAGTTTCTTACCCCCATTTGGGAAAAATTGGGGTAACCATTTAAAAAATATATCAATGACGTCAACGTTGCTACAAAAATGGGCAAAAAAAAATCAAAACCTACCTCAAAAAGTGGCATTTGAACAGAATCTCTTGGCATGTCTCAGCGATTTTGAAAAAAATTGTAACAATTTTATCGAACCTATACATTACTTTCGAAAGCACTGTATAACTTTAAATCCCATAATGCCCGTGATGACCCACAAATACCTGAATATTTCCTGCTGGAGTTTGTACTAGAATAGAGAAGTTAGAAATTATAGTTGGTGAACTACGGTTAAATACTCACGTAAGACGGTGCAAAGTATCTTCCATTCATGAAAACAGTTTCACTCACAAACAAAATATTCAATGACTGATTGCAGTTTTCCTGTTCTTCCTAAAACGGCCGGTTGTTTGTACCTATCTCTGCCGTTAAGAGAACTATTACTTTTACTACGATGTTGCCAAATGTAGGAGGCGATAAAGAGCGATGTTTATCTATAATTGTTGCGAAAATATGGAGGAGGTAACAACGTGCCAAGTATAAATATACGCAAACGACCGTAGCGCTCGTGGCGAACGGCTGAACTAAAGACGAATATGTTTCGACAAACAACGGATCTTATGACCTCCATCAGAAATTTGAGAGGTAGATAGCTGCCATTTAGTCTAATGCCCCACTCTTTTATTTCACAGGATACGTTATCACCTCCGAAACCGGAGGTGGTAACGTCATATATGAGGTCACAACGTACGCTGTTTATATAAAACGGAGCCGTTAAGGTATAGGTTATGAATATATATATATATATATATATATATATATATAAAGATTGGTAATGTTTACATTTCACTTTATACAGGATGACAGCTTGTCCGAAAACCTATTTAGCCCGTATTAAATATATTGAGTGATTTTTACTTAGCTAAAAATGGCGTTTTTCGAAGTTGTGTAAATCCAAAAAGTACAATTTTTCGGAAATTAAGCAAGATTTCTATACGATTTTTATTATGTGTTAGTTTTAGCTAACTCAACAATGTCAAGGCCAGAAAACAACTTTGTTTCGTAAATGTTGTCTCTATCTTGGGTAGTAAATGCATTTTTCGTAATTATTTTTAAAAAATTTTACTGATAACGGAAGTCACGTGACAACTTTTGTTTGGCCCATTTGTAATCACTTTGCAATTACCTCTGGTCGTTAGTGTTTGAATTTCCAAGAAATTCTAAATATTTTTTTTTTCATTTGATGCCAGCTTTTTGGCGATCACTTAATTTATTACTTGTTTATAATAATTTTCTTACGTAGTGCACACTGTAGTTTGCGAATTTAAATTCGGCGCCGAGATGGCGGCGCCGAAGTGGCGGCTATCTGCCATCCGACCCCTTAGTTGTTCGATGGTATCATCCGTTTAAATTCATTTCCTGTCAGCTCTAATTTTGTGACCTATAGTACCAGTTTGTTTAAAAGTGGTAACAGTACGCTGCAGTTGACTTAGGAAATGATCTTCAATCACTGCTACTTCAGGAAAACATACTCTGAACTCGTGTAAACACAAACGTGGATCATGCATCCACTCACCATTTTCTAGATGCGAGTTTCGATAATATGACTGTATCAGAAAAATTTCTGAATCTTGAGAAAGCATCATTATAAAAGATTGAATAAAGAATAATTATAACACAAATACAAAATGTGACAGTTGTCAACAATTTTGAAGTATATTGAACCCAGTTTTAAAGCCAGCAATTTGATTTTTCATAGCCATACTAGATGAAATTAATTTTTGATCATACTTTATTATTAAGGAATTTAAAAATAAGTGAACTTGCTACTTATATAATATAGGGTATCTATAAATGATTTTACTGATTACTAAAGCCTATAACTTTTCACTGAATATAACCAGATTAATGTGGATATTACTATAAGATAGAGCGTCTCGAAAATTTTTAATATTGCTATTGTTTTCTTGTCTAGGTTGCTTGGAAACAGTGATAATCACTTGTCAAATAAAGTGTTTGCTGTAATTGAAAAACACGGCTTATTCAAACTAACACTCATATTATCGTAGAACAACGTTTTAAAAGATCGTATCGGAGGCAAGCGCCAGATGTGAACTGCATAAAATCATGGAAAAGAAAGTTTTTGAGTACTCCTAATTTACGCAAAAATAAAAGCAGTGGTCGACCGTCGGCCAGCAATGAAATTGTAGAAAACGTAAGACAGGCATTTACTTGTTCTCCTAATAAGTCATTAACTATAGCATCACGTGGGTTAAAACAACCCAGATCAACTATACATAAGATACTGCGTAAAAATTTAAAATGGCATGCTTATAAACACCAAATTCTACACGAAATAAGGGCAGAGGATTGTTCCAAATGATTGGACTATGCCACTGAAATGCTTTTCAGGTTAGAAGAAGATAAAAGATGTTTGCAGCGCATATGTTTTTCTGACGGGTGCACTTTTCATTTCTGTGGTAAAGTCAATAAACAAAATATCAGAATTTGGGTATCTGAAAAACCGAATTTCAGAAGAGAGCACATAATGTTTGGTGTAGAATGGTACGAGATCGAATAATCGGGCCTTTCTTCTTTCATAAATTGACTGTAAATCATAACAATTACTAGGATATGCTAATAAATGTTTGTATCCCATAATTAGAATTAGAATTATTTGGCAGCAGGATGGAGCCCCACCGCACTGGGCTCTCGAAATTCTCAGGAATTTAGACGAGGTGTTTCCAGGCTGATGGATTGGCCGGGCTGGACCAATTCCATGGCCTTCGTGGCCGCCCGATATAACACCATTTGATTTTTTCCGATGGGGTTATGTGAAGGACTATGTTTATAAAACCGCTGTTTCTGATTTGGCAACTCTGCGACATCGTATAACAACTGCAATTGAATCTGTTACTTCGGAAATGCTTTCCAATGTTTGGCAAGAGCTTGATTTTGGTTTGCACGTTTTCAGAGTTAAGAATGGTGCACATAGCGAAAACAATTAAATTATTTAAAAAACGTATCTTTAATTTTATGTAATATAAGTTGAAACATAATCATTTGTTGAATTGTTATTAGAGTTATTCGAGTTCTTAATCAGTAATATCATTTATAGATACCTTGTATGTCAGTATACATTCTGAAATTTGTGGCTTCTGAAATAGCTTATACCCTGGCCCAAATTATAAATTGTATAGAAGAGAGGTATTTCCCAAAAGAACTTAAAAAAGCTAAAATCTTGCCTGTCTTTAAAAAAGGCGGCAATACTGATCCTTCGAACTACCACCCGATACCAATTCTCCCGATTTTTATCCAAAGTGGCCAAAAAGATCTTCCTTAACAGATTAACTTCATGTATAGATAAGAATAGTATCATTTCAACCCAGCAATTTGATTTCAGGAAGAACCGTTTTACGACACATACTATACTATCACTCGTAGAAAACATAAACCACGCTTTTAAAAATAAGATCTGTATGAATATCATCTTTCTTGATTTATCACGTGCTTTCGACATGGCATGTCACGAAATCCTAATTAACAAATGCGAGCATTATGGCATTATAGGTAAAGCTCTTAGCGTATTGGATTCCTATCTAGAAAATCGAAAGCAAGTAGTATCCCTAAACAATGAGCTAACCATGGAAGCTACCGTTGCCCAAGCGGTCCGTGGGACCCCTTGGCCACTCTAAAATTCTTAGAA
>CALNHX010012930.1:0-21365 GCA_940337035.1 Agriotes lineatus
TGTTGTTAAAAAATAGATTTAGTTATCTAGGCAGATCATTTTTAACTATATTAACTAAGCAAATAAAATACTTTAATATAATATTAAGTTGATAGCTACTACATCAACAACTTTTTTTTAAATTTATAACAAAAGTATACTAATAGAGTTTTTATTCTTATAAGAAAAAGGGTATAGATTATCATCACATATGATACCTTATGTAAGTAAAAAATCATTAATAATATCTGCTACCTAGGAAACTAACACAGCTTCCTGATATGTAATCAAGTAATTTAAAAAATAAATTAAAAAAATATCTGTTCTAACACATTTATTTATAGATTACAAATGAAAACTAGCATCAAAGTTTTTTTAGAATTTAAGTTCACTAAATGTTATATAATATATTTAAATCATTTTTATTTTTGCTTTTAGAATTTGATAGTTGTATTAGACAATTTTAAATATAAATAGCTTTTTTAAAATTAAATAAGTTTTAACTTTAATAAAAGAGTTATCTAATTTTAACTGATCAGCTTAGATAACCAATAAAATAAATTATAAAATCAGTAAGCCTTTCACAAAAATATTAATAAGTTATAAAGGAAACATCTTTTAAGTAATTTTTAAATCTCTATAAAGCTAAAAAATTTAAAAACTCTGTAAGCCCATATAAAGCCTCCACTTTAATTCTAAAATATATAAATGTATTTAGCATATCTATAATAAAATTTAATGATAAAAAAAAAGTAATTTAATTAATTAATCAATAGTAAAGATGCATGGCTAAATCAAAGGATTAAAAAAAAATAAGTATATAAAATTACATGGATATTACCTTTATATCTAAAAAAAAATCACTAAGTGAATCTGCAACTAGGCTGAGATAGCTTTAATCAAATACAATTACTTAAAAATTTACCACATAGAAAATTTATGTAAAAATAGAAAATTAATTTTTTTTATAATTTAAAGGACTAGGTATATTCTTACTAATAACTGTAGTTTGTGTTAGTACTTAATAGCAATACTATATAGTTTTTATAAGATGTTGTACTAAAAAAGTAAGGTATTGCTATTTATATTTTTGAGAAAGCTGATTTAAGCAAGTGCTATAGCAAATTTTTTTTTGGCTGCTTTTTATTTCACAGAATTAATTATATTCGTTCTAATAATAAAAAAATATCTACTTTAATGCCACTTGTGGTATAAAATATAGGCTATCACAATCTTACTAACTTTAAAAGGTTCTTAAAATGATAGTAAAATTAAAAAAATCTAAAAACTTTTAATGTAGAGATGGCAAAGCTTATCACAAAAAACTAAAAATATCCAAGACTGTAAAGTGAAAAGCAAAAAGCAAATACTCTGAATTTTTTATTAATAATGAGCAAATTACAGTTTTTATATCCAAAACTAACTTAGTACTACAATAGTGCAATTTCATAAAACTAAAAGTTTATGTTTATAAAAGAATTAGCTAAATCTTTATAGCCTTTTCTAGTTTACAATTTCCTAGCTTATTATATAGTCAGAAACATTTTACAAAAATATGGGCCATCAGTATAAGCCAATAAAAAGTAAAAATTTTATATGTTATATAGTATAAGCTTATTTTATTAAGCTCTAGAAGCTTTGGTAAAAATCTGAAAAAGTTGGAATTATTATACCTAAATTTTTACAAAAGACAATTGCTATTGTGCAATAACCTTGTGATTTTTATTATAGCAGAATATATATTATAATTAACAAAGTTTTAAAAAAATATATAAATTAATTATATAAGAGAAAATAAATCTTAAACAAATAAATTAAAGCACCTTACCTTTGTGCCTAAGTGCTGATATTAAAAAACAATTGAAGATAAAATTACAAGCATGGAGATATCCAAAACACTTTTATAAAATTTATATATAAAGAAATGGTACTTCTAGACAATATACAGAGTGTATAAAAAATTGTTAGATATCATAAAAACATACAGCTAATTTATAAGAATTTTATAACAACTTTATAGCAAAATTATAATTAAATTAAGTCATTGTTACTAAAACAAAGTATATTTTAGCATCAAAGAAAGAAGACATCTCTACTTGTAATTGATTAAATTACCTAAAGGGTGAAAGTGCAATTATTTCTTAGTAAAATATTTTAAATTAAGTAAAAAATTGTAAAGTATAAATAACAAATGGATTGAAGTTATATAAATAGGTAATGGTAGACTTCATAAATCTATACAATAGACTAGTTTATAGTGATTTAGAAAGTAGATTACAGTCTCATCAGAAAAAAGTTTGTAATTCTAAAAAATGGTGTAATGTACCATATTAATGTTAAGATAGATAAGTACTAAGTTACAGCTTACAAGCATTAAAGGTTAAAATAAAATATTAATATAGCAGTAACAGCTTATTGCATAGCACTTACTGAGCCATTGGAGCTTACTACTATTGATAGTATACAGAAGAAAGGCAATTATATTTATAATTAATATATATTTAAACTATGTGTCATTGGCTTATAAAAAGCAGTAGGATAAGTTTTATATGTTAATGAAAGATATAGCTAAGGTAAGCTAAAGATTAGAATATAAATACTGTTTAAAGTTCATCATATATAGATTTATTTGCTATTTAAAATTAATTAAGTATGAATTAATTTTAAAATCTATAACATATGAATCAACTGCCTGATAAATACTAAACAAAGTAATATATAGTACTATAGAAGATTGTCTAATTAACACTTAGTTATTTGAAGTTTTTTAATAAATGAGAAAAAAGAATTTTTTTTGTAAGGGAAGCATATAACAACCAGCATACTTACAAATTTAAATAAAATATCTAGTTTACAAATGTTTAAAAATTGTAGTAAGAGAGCACAATAGCTCTCTAAACTATTAAAACAACTTACATACTAACTCATTAATTATTTAATTAGGTTATAAAAATGTAAATGATATAATTTGTATCAAATTGATCAGATAATAAATAAAATAAGTTATAGTTAATTTCAGACAATAAGTTAACCATAAATTAAGTTAAAAAGAAATTTAAATGATATGAGCTAGATATATTTATTCAAGTTAAAATCTTGGTAATAAAAAGTAAAGTTGAAAATCTAAGAATAAAAAGCACTAGAACTAAGTCAAATATATCTAAAAAACTTTCTCCTCCCCTTATACCAAATGTATATTTTATTAAAATTAAGTAAAAACAAATCCTTTTATATCTAATAATAAATCTTAAATTTTGAAAAAGCTTTTTATTAAGTATAACTTAATGCTTTTAATTTTAATTTTTGGTAAGCTGAAATAGATGGCTCAAACAATGTGCCCTTTATAGCTCAAAAAATATATGATGCATCTTTGAGTTAAATTTTATTATCCTTAATAGAATTTGTAATTATACCTTGAGCTACAAAGAAGAAATTTAAGTTTTACAGATTATTTATAACAGTTGTTCCTAAAGCTTTTAAAACTTGAGATTTAATATAGTGACTAGATTAAGTATATCAAAACTGTAGTAATCACAAAAAAATTTTAACTTAACTTAAAATATAATAAAACATAAAACATTAAACATAAAAAAGTCATGATATTTGTCTTATAGTAGAAATTGGTTTTATTTACTAAATATAAGTACTTAGTCTATAAATTCATTTTTTTTTACAAATATAAGGTTACGACACCACTTTTTAAGTTTGTGTACAAGGTTAAACAGTTTTTTATTATTAAAAAGTAAAAAAACCTAACTGTGAGCCTAAGAAATATAAAGCTAAAGAAAATATTAAAAACTCTAATTTTAAATACTCAGTAAATAAAAACATCAGGTAATTTAATTTTAATAATTTGTAAAACTATATTTAATTTTTTTTGTTATATGCTTCTTTAGTCATTTTTAGTCTTTAGTTTATAATTACATCAATTATTTAAATCTAAATAATTAAGTAATCCAATTTGTAAAGTATAGAGCTCACTAAATTATATGAGTTTTTGCATATAAAATACCACCTAAAATTGTTTAATAACTTTAAGTAAAAAATAATATAATCAAAAACTTACCTTTTTTTAACTTTCTGATATTTTTTATAATATTTATAGCCAAAGAAACAAATTTAGTCTAAAAAGATATATTGTCAGTTTGTTGGATTTGAAAAGATAAAAAAGAGTAAAATTTAATAAAACATTTAGTACTACTATTAATTTTTTAATTGAGTAAGCTTTGATGAGAATTTTTTAATTGATAGCAAGCTGATATATACTATCTAGACGTATTATTGTTGATAAAAAAAATGTTGCAAAAGCAATAGTCATTTATAAAAGGACAACTTTTTTTAAAATTAAGTTATAAAAAAGGTGGAAAAAAAAATAATTTTAAATTAGATCTTATTAATTTAGCTTCTTTAACTGAAATAGGTAACTAAATTAGCCTAGCTCTTTGTAATTACATTTTATGATGAGAGCTGATTATTAAATTGCAATCTTGTTTAAGTTTTATAACATTAATTAGCCAGAAAATATTAGTAAATATTTAGTAAAAGATAAATTACTAAAGATATTTAGGTAGTAATATTGTCAAATGCAGCTTGTACTAGTGCTTTATAAAGATAAACATCTATAAAAGTGTCTTTTATAAAGGTTAGTCTTCAGATAAACATAGTTTTTAAACTCATTTTTTTAAGTGATATTTTGTTTTTTTAAAACACCATGCAAATAACTTATAAATAGTATATAGTACTATTAAAGCTTATCTTCTTTTATGTATAAGTAGGGGTTGCAATTATACTTTTAAAGTTAAAATTAGGCTATAGCAAATTACTATATACTTTATGTTTTTTTTACTTGTTATAAAACTTTCACAAAAGAAATGTTGTTGAGCAACTCATTCTAGAACTGAGGGTGTATACTATGGGAAATATATATATAATTTGATACTATAGATAGATTTTTATCAGTTTAGGGTCTATTCTTTTACATCCAACTTAATTAAGTAAAATTTAAATATTTTAAAAGCTTTAAAAACCACTTCACATTAATAGACAAGGTATACAAGCATACCCTAAAAGTTATGTTCATTTTTAAGTTAAATCTTTAGTTTTATCAAATTATATTTTTTTACAAATTTGAAGTTTTTTTGTAATTTTTAAAAAAAAGTTGCAATTAAACAAAATTTTGCTAAGATTTATTTAGCAATGCAATGTTAAATTTTAAAATAGATATAAGAGTGTATGAAATTAAAATATTGTAAAAAATAAAATTGCTAGCATATAGAGGATCATAAGGGGAAATAGCAAAATAGTCTAAATAAGCTAAATTATTAGTATATACTGTTTAACCTCTGCAATTGTGGAATTATCTTTTTTTGTTTTGGTATTGGAGTAGCAGAAATAAAAAATCTCATTGCACTAAAATTACCATTTTTTACAATTAAAGTTACTACTACCATAAAATTTATTGCCAGACCAGAGACAATTTTTAGTGTTTTATTTCTTCATTGTTAGCATCAAACTGTTTCCCTAATTTGTATCTTTCTTTTTTTCTAGATAAAAATACAAACTGTTAACTTTATTTTATCTTTTTAGGTTTTACAACTTTACACTATAAAACTTTAAACAATCTTAAAAAATTAAATGACATGTGATAAATAATTAAAGGTTTCAGACCTTTAGAATAACTAACATAATACAGCAGCATAGTTTATTTTATATTTAAAAGAGCTGCTGCACTTGCTTATCAATAGGTACAATTGTACTTGTGAATGGTAGCTTTTATAGTAAACTTTAATTTTTATCAGATTCAGAGATTGTTATTTAATCATTTAAAATGATAGATAAAATAACAAAGTAAGATTTCTATATAATAAAAAAGTTTGATATGCCACTATTAAGTCTAGCAATCAGCAATATGTTTAATTAGATATAAAAGTTAATTGATGTTTTGTTTTTAATAGATTAATTTAATTATATTAATTTTCTCTAATTTTAATCCTATTAGAGCAGTATCCTTATTAGCTCCTAAAAAGGTAATAAATTTGAAAGTTTTGTGATACTGTATTATTAGAGAAGAGAATTTATCAACAGTTACCTCTTTACAGCCAATTTAATTTAGTTAATGACCTGCTTAATTGGATCTAAACTCTACCATAAGAAAGAAGGTTAGACTGATTTGTAGGAATTATATAGTTGAAAAACAACTTGATCGGGGTAGATTTTAAATCCTTTACATCTGCTAACTAGAAGGTAATTAGCTAGTTTTTTTATTGATAAAAAGGTTTGTTATGGTAAAAATTTGACATATTTAAATAAAAGCAACTTTAAAAGGATAGTTAAGACTACTGCTAGCACTGTTGTGTTAAAATTTTGGAGGTTTTAATGTTGGGGAAGTTAAAGTATAAATACTTATAATATTATATAATTTAAGGATTATGATTAAACTTAACTTAGTTTATTTGATTGGTTGTATTTTAAAATATACTTAATGTGATTCTAAGTGCAAGGGAATTCGAGCATTAGAAAGATGGATTACTATAATGACCCTTTTTTTTAAACAAAAGTGTTATGAGATTATAGCTACAACAACAATCAAGATTACTATAGCCTAGCTTACTCTTAAAGATATTTTGACACAAAAACCTTTAGATTATCATCAAATAATTAATTTATATTGAACTGGAGCAATTAATATAAACTGCTAATAAACTTAAGTCCGGTTTGACACCAATATGGCTACTATATCTCTTACACGTCAGGTCCTAACTTAAAATAAACCTAACTCCCATCAAATTACCCAACCGCACACCAGTCCAATCTATCCCACAGATAATTTGCTTCACTCACACTCCGCCCATAAAGATTCCCCATCTTTTAATCTAGTAATGCCGACTATAGATTCAATAACCCTCAAACTAAGTTATTGTAGTGCAATTGAAGATATAACCTTACACTCCACACAAACTCTACACATACATATTTATAAACAATCGGAGCACTGGGATAATCTGGGTAGCCCACAAGTAACTACAAGCTTCAACCACCTAAACTTTCTTCATATCGATCTACCATCTCAACTATTGACCTACAATTTAGTTGCACGTCACCCCCATAAAAAAAAATTGGAACTGCGTAGGGGTGATCTATATATAGAGGTCCGGTGAAGAAGGGAGAGCTCGCCGGGTAGCTTTATAGAGTTGAGGGTAGGTCGATTGCAACCCTCATATATTCTCTAAGCTCGTGTCGAGTGACCGATACCATAGGTCTCAAGGGTACCTCCAATCGTAGAGGGTTAAGGAGAGACTGGATGGTACTCGAGAGGAGTTTAGGGTGGCACTCATCCCCTACAATTAGAGAAAAGTTTGATGACTTGACTCAAATAAAGATGTCCCCCGGTGGGGGAATCATTGACGGCGTGAAAGAATGAAGAGTTCAAGATCTACGATCATACTAAGATTTATTATGGAATCCTAGTCTATATGATTCTTAAGATGAAATAAGGTTACACCTGCTATTTATAGATCTCTATTGAACCCTCAACCTCACTCGAAGATACGGCATCAGGATTCATCTGAACCCTACCCTGGGGTATCATCTCCAGGTGGAATACATCTATAGTAGCTGGAAGATGGCAAGGAATTTGTAGACACGTAGAGTTAGAATCTGTGGTACTTGTAGGTTAGATCTGTGACTTGGATAAGAGGTTGTGGGACTCTACATAATTGATACTGGTGAAATTTTATGAAATTTATGGTAGGTTGAATTAAAATTTGATCAATTGAAATCAAATTCTTTAGGTATGATATTAACTATTTATAATGACATTTTATGAAGAATGGCAACTCTTGTAAAAAAAACTGGCAATCGAAGTCTGCAATTCAAACTCTATTATCATCAAAGTATGGGTGGAGCTGTCTGAGCTGAAAATACTCATCCTAAAATTCTGGTTATAGAAAACTAAGAAGATGGACAAAAAAAGTTATCATCTACTTTTTAGAATTGTACTCTCTCCTTAATTCATAGTTAATCTGTAATCAACTTAATCCCTAACAGCAGAGATAAAATTTATGATTCTCTACTTAATGTCGCTAAATCTTTGGTTACGGGAAATTAAAATCTCACTTTCTCCAATCAGCCGATATAGACACTTTCAATATCTTGGTCTGTCCCTCTGAGGTCGATACTTCTCATCCGGGTACTTTTCTAACTTCATCCCCTCACCATCCTATTTGAGATCTTGCTTCTGAGCTGCTAGAGTGTGATTACCTAGTTAAAATTTATAGTCCCTCTAAACGAGTCAGAAAACCATACCAAGTCTGCTCCAAGCTCCGGAAGCGTAAAAGTGTAACGCTTAGGTGCAAGGCGTGTGAAGTTCCCTCGGATCTTGGATGCTTTCCGACCTACCATTCAAACCCTGAAGCCTACGATCGATTCTCCCACCTTTCTAATTCTTAAATCGATACCTAATCTAATAATTGAATTCAGGTCTGGAGTTAAAAAATTCATTTTATAATCGATTTTATCAGGTCGAGCGACTCTCAATCGTTTCCGACTTCATTTTGTCAGTTTAAGCCACTTCGAATGCGCAGAAGCAATTTCCTTTTATATCGCCGGTATTTAGAAAGTTAATAACTGATCACTAAACAAGATTATAAGATGACATGGAATTTCAACCAAGTCAGTTTCGATAGAGTTTAATCTTTAGATCGTGCCGATCTTCTTTTTACTCTTCGACGGTTTCCTCTTCTTTCTTTTTAGAGATACGCAAAAAAAATGGTTACTTTATGGGTACTGAATTAAATTGAGATATTTTGTCTTGTTGTCATTGATAAGTGACTTCGATCGATAATGATTCGAAAAAGCTATCGCGTCTACCGTCGAGTAGAATTTTGGTTTATTCGTTCTAAATTTTGAGATTCGAAGGGAATTTCGGAGCGGCCGACTGATTCATGAGGGTTGAAGTTGGAAGGCGAGATATTGGAGAAGTACCGATGGTAGGTATAGGGTCGAGGTGTAGAGGGGTGCTTTTTGTTTGAGGGGGTAGCGAAACTTCTATGTCAAGGGATTCTAAAATACAATTTCTGGGGATCGAACGATAAAGCCAGGTGACGGAGGGGAAGTGGAAGTAATCTCATAATCTGAATGGTCATAGGTTGACCTTCCACCGGTGAGTTGGACATCTAGGGTTAGTACTATGATAGACTCCGACCTTGTACCCTCTCTCCTAAATTCTTGACTGCCAACCTCGGTCCCATCAGGAATTAAAAAATTTGTAAAGTAAGGTAAAGTTTTCAGGGTAGATTACATTTGAAGATCAAGACCCTCAACTCGGTCAGAACCAGTAGGTACTTCTGGGAACCACTAGTGGTGGTAGGGCAACAGAAGTGGTAGGCGATCGGACAACCGTAGTTCAGATCGGAATTGAGGCTGAGGTGGTAGGGTCGGGAGGTGGAGATGGGTAGATTCCAGATCAGAGTCTAATTAGGGATCAGTAGGGATATTTGATGGGGTAGTCGGTTATTACCTCTCGACTCTTCTCCTCCCGGAGACAGAAGAACATATGCTGGGAACTGGCGTTCGACTTCGATTGGGTGGGGATGGGGCTGGGGCTGGGGCTGAATAGGGTGGTCCGGGGTAGAAGATTCTCGGCGAACGGGGAATCCAACAGAAACTTGATCTCGGCCTTCAACTTGTTGTTCACCTGATTATTACTAGGTACGTTGAAGACGGAGTTGAACGTATAGACTTGATGGTGGGTGGATTTGGTCTTGGGGTTACGGAACGAGACGGCGAAGTTATTGTTGAGTTCGTCGTAAGTCAAGGAATAACACTGGAGTTCGGAGAATACGTCATCCAGTAAGTTGTAACAGTCGGAATTGTCGTTCTCCTTGGAACCGGGGTACCAGACGTAGACCCCATTGAAATTGGCCCCCAGGAGGACGTGGTACCTCCTGAGATAGTACAACGAGTGGATGGGGGAGAGCATAGTAACGTCAGGAAATTTGAATACGCGGGAGGGGGTGCTGCAGTTGAGCACGGACGTATCGAACTCGACCATCTGACCACCGGTCGACCCCACATAGAGTAACTGGGGTTTATGAGGATCGAAGCAACAGGACCAACCGGGACCAGGTAGAGTGTAGGTGGCAAGTACCGTCAGAGTCCTAGGGTTGGATAGGACCAAAGTTCGATCCATACTGACGGAGAGGGCTTGGACTTCGTCATTGGTCTCGAACAGTGTCACATCTCGGATCAACCCTCTATGGGCGGGGGGTAGACCCTCTGGAAATGGATGTTCTTCAAATTGAAGGTCACCAGTCCCGTAAGTATCCGTATCGATCCTCTTACTAACCAAAACAGTTTGATCATCAGAATAACAATCAAACACTTGTAGAGGGTTGTTCTAAATAACGTATCTACTGGTTAGTAACAATTCAGAATCGTTTCAATTCAAGTCCAGTCGATTTTATTAAAAAGTATCTAGATTTAGTATCTAGATTTAGTATCTAGATTTAGTATCTAGATTTAGTATCTAGATTTAGTATTTCAATCTGTACTGCCCTAAAACTAAACCGCATGAATTATATCACAATTAAATTGCCTATTTTAGAAAAAACTAAAATTCCCTTTAGGATCCTTCCCCCTCCAAGCTATACAACTTAAAAAACTCCCCTAGAAACATCACCCCCTACGACGAATCGAAAACAATTCGAGTACAAAATCTAAACTTTAAAAGGAATTGACTTTTACCCTTAGCTCCAATCTCGATGGAAGTCTCGAATTCGAACATCGACCTCTTAGAGTTTAGCCGATCACCTCTACTCGAATTTTTATTGGCCGAGAACCCCATCAGGTCAGGGTCCACCGTATCGAACTCTACCACTTCGGGATTCTCGTAAACTGCCACTTTCCTAAAAAAGGAAAACCGAAATGTTGAGAAAATCGTATTGAGTGTGACGAATCTACAAGTGTCATATAGGATACTTCTTTGTAAAAGATATCGGTTTTGTGGGCTTACCTCTTCAGTTCCACCAACTCCTTCCTCAACCTCTCCAACTCGGCCTAAAAAATTACCAATCCCAAAAAACTTTAGTATTGACACCAATCCCCCCTTCATCACTACCAACCCCAAAAATCTAAAACTCACCTCACTCTCACCGTGCACCCCCTTCAGTCCCTCCAATTCCCCCTCCATCTTTTTCAACTCCTCCCCATTCCGATCCGTCACCTCCGCCATCATCTTCAACTCCGACTCCGGCAAACTCCTCAGATTCTTGGGCCACAACGGTAGAATCTCCTTCTTACGGTAGGGGGTACTGCAGTAATAAGAGTTCAAAAAGAGGAGGTGAAAAGATAAGAAGGGGTGAATTACCTGCAGGTGGGACAGTTGGCCTGATAGACGTACTTGTTACTCGTGGTCCCTATTCTGTAACCGACTCTCCAGACAACTATAAATAAAAATATTTCAGTCCTACTTGACATCTATGCGTTTTATTAAAAAGGAGAAGAAAAAGAAGTTACCCTCCCCCCAAAAGAAATACCACGTGAGAACGCTACTCAAACCCTGAACCCAATATAATTCCCCCAACCGTGAAAGATAATCGGATGAGTGGGGAAATTCATAAATTACGAGGATAGTAATAAAAGAATCGGGATAAAGGATCAAACCGGGGGTTTCAAATTGTGGGGTGCGTGTGTGTGTGATTTTATCGAAGGGGAAAGTGGAGTGAGATGAAGATCTTACCTCCGACCGAAGATGTGCCCGCAGACGATGGAGGAGATCTGATGGCCACCCCGGTTATGCAACTCCCCACCCTCGCATAACCCGCACGTCTCCAGTATCTCCCCCCCTCCCCCCTCCCTAGTTTGGGTACCCCTCTTCGACCCCTAAATTCATCAAGATGGTAACAACTCAGCATAAAAATAATTTTCGTAGGATAGAAGTTGCGAATTTTAAAGTGGGGGAAAAAGATTTACCTGGTGGTGGGTGAGATTGTAATCCAGGAACTGTGTGGAGGTAGACGTGTATATAAAGGGAGAAGGGGGTGAGTTAGTTAGTTAATGTGTGGATATAGGTAACGTGGGGAAGCTTCCCCAAAAAAAAAACTAGAAAGGGATAGCCCTCCCCCCTCATTAATGGAACCGTCAACCCCCACTCCTACCAACCCTCCTTCCACAAAAAAAAATGTACCATCCCCCACCAGGATGAAAATTGACAGGGACCTCCACTAAACTCCCAGGATTGAAAGTTATCTTTACCACCCCCTCCCCCATCTACACCCTATAGATATAAAAAAAACTCTACCGCCCTCTACACCTACTACTGACACCCCAACTTTAAATTCTAATGGGACGGAAGAAAATTTTGAAGATGGTAAAGGAAGGGAGGAAGCAATGGGACTTACCTTACGTTTACCGGGGTGGGTCACGATCAAGGTGGGCGGTGAGAAGAAATCGGAATCGCTACCCTCCTCCTCCTGCTGCTCCACTATCTCCACCTCCTGTCCCTCTTCCTCCTCCACCAACTCCAACCCCTCCTCCGATAACGTCAGATCGTACAACTCCGTCGTCATATTGTCCTCCTCTAACTCTCAAACCGAACTATCAACTTTACGATAAATTTTAGATTCGAAAACTCTCTCTCTCTCTAGCTAGGTACTACCAACAAAAAGTTCCGTCGTTTCTGGAGGGATACGGAGTTGTCGTTGGGATCCGATGTGGAAAGTATATAGTTAAAGTTGTAATTTGAGTACGATTTATTCACTCTCTAACTTCTTCTCTATTCTAAAAATATATGGGTAGAGAATTTTACCGAAATCTCGATGATATATTATGATATACTCTATACAGCAAACTCCCTATAATCTTTCCTTCTTCTTCTCTATATTTACAAAAAAATAATATTAAAGTTTTAAGTTGTAATATTTAAAAAAAATTGAGAAAGGGGAAAGGATGAATTTGCAAGGGGAGAAATTAAATCTTTAAATAATCTCTTCGTAAAAAGAGAATCGGGGGTTGTTTTTTCTTAACGGTGGTAGTGGAGAACCGATAATAACATATTTTTTTAAAGAGGGAGAGAAAGAGAAAGGTTATTTGACTAGCTATAATCCGCAGCAGTAGGTTCTGATGATAATATAATCGCAGCAGTTCTTCTCGTATAGAGTACTACCCCAAAGTTTAGGGTTGGATCCCGAATTTCCACTGGCTTCTCCAATCTAATCCTCCCTCCAGTTTGACCATACTTTCCCAAATTATATCGGATCCTGCATGGATTGAGATCCCAAGTGAGACTTGAATTTGAAATTTAGAGCTTCGAATCTTTAAAAATCTCGCGGGTAGACATGCCGAGAATTTTGCGAATCTTTTTCGGATCATGCAAAGAACACGGGGTGATCAGGGATAATAGTTTACCTGATCAGTGACACTACGCGTCAAAATCAACCAAATTATCGAAAGCCGCAAAGGCAAACTAAAAAAAAGTCGATTTTAGGAAAAATCACGAGCTAATTAGATTAAGATATGAATTTACCTATTCTAGAGAATGTAACTTTACTACTAAATCATATAACTTAAGAAATGGTTTTTCCCTGTAAAAATAATGATTTTATGAAATTTAAAATTTTATTTTATAAAGATTATGATAGTGAAACAAAGCTTATAAACTATCATTAATCTAATTATATGAATAAAATGATAAATTAGGTTATATGCTTTCTCTTACTTATATAGAAATCTTGATAAAGATGAGTTTGTGCTTCCGCAAAGTATTACTAGTTTTATTACCTCTTGACAAGCCACATAAAATATTCATATATAAAAATCTATAGCTAGTACCTTCACAAGTCCGTTCTATTACAAAAAAACCACTATTATCAATTAATTTAATTCAATTAATTCACTTCTATCTATAAATACCTCAGCTTAGCTAATTACTTTTAAATTCAATAAAGTATCCTTTACCTGTCTTTTATGACCCTCTCTATTTTCTTTACATCATCCAATTTTCTGTCTTATATTTAAATCTGGTGGTAAACTTTACAAAATTTTAAAACTGGGGTTTTAGCTAATATGTATTATAATTCTTTTTATAACAAGCCGGGCTAATGATCAACCATTCGTGATATTTGATTCAGTAGTGCTTTTTTTAAAAAAACCACCTCAAACGAGGCTTCTATCAAATCATTATCGTTTAAGTCAAAAAAAACTAAAGGAAGATCAAGTCAAACAGATGTTATATAAAAGAAACTAATCCATGTAGAATTAGTAAACTCAATCTCTACTATCTATAGAGATGAAAAAAAAACACCAGTAGAATTCCTATTAGTATACAAAAAAAAAATGCCACAATTTTTACTTGATTATAAATATCTCTTTTAATCTTTTTTAAAAGTACTATTTCCAGTCTACTAAAAGTTTAAACTCTTAAATGTTTTAATCAAGTAAAAAAATCAGACAAAAGACTTAAAAAATAGTTTTCAAATTTGTATAATTTTTATAGTTTTAAATTAAAACACTAAGATAAAATTATGTCTTGTCTTTCCAACTAATTTAATAAACTTGTGTTTAAAAAAATTAAAACATTTGCAACATGTTGTAAATATTGTTATATTATAAAAAAATTGTCAACAAGGTAATCAGTCTATTCATCTATAGAAATTTATATAATGATGTGTGATAAATTAAGCTAATAAACTAAAGGTACAAGTGAACAATTAGCATTATTAGTACTAGTGTAACTTATTATCAGCCCCAGCAAGATATTTATAAAAAAGTTATAGAATCTAAGCTTATGATTATAAACTTAAATCAGCATATTAAAGTAAGACAACTGAAATAATTTTTAACATTTGCAAAATATTTAGTGTTGATACTAATTACTAATTCTATAGGTGTACAAACATCAACTTTTTTATAAAAATTTCTATAATTAAACGTAATATTTACTTTATATAACTTATTTATAAAAACTATAGATGGAGAGAGAATGTAAAATTTCAGATTTATTTTAGTTCATAACATATAGAGATTGTTATGTTATAATTATTTAATTTAAGAATTAAACCTTAACAATATAATTATACTTTAAAAATAAATGATTAAGATAAAAGTAACAATACTTAAGTTAGATTAAGGGCTAAAAGATAAAATACTAATATAAAGACATGAATAAAATAACTATCTTTTATTTTATCAATTCTTGTCTAGTTTTTCATTTAAGCAGTTCTTTCTTTGAAATTTGTCTATTAAGATTATAAATATACAGCTTATAAAAATTTTACTTTTTTTCTTACCATTTTATATAGATCAAAATACATATGAAAATTTGGTAGAATAAAATTAAAAAGATTTTATTATTTTTTAATTTAAGCTCCTGCTAAGTAGCATAGAATGTGTACTTTTTATATGCTATTATAATCTTACTTTTTTATTTATATTTAATGAAGAAAATATCCTAAAGTTGTTAATCTAACTTTTTTTTTTAAAACTTCATATAAATTTGATTATTTATTTTTGTATATTTAAGCTTACTTACAAAGTATAAAATTTAAATTTTTACCTCTATTCTTAATTATTCTTTTATTTTAATACAATCTCTCTTTTTATGTTTTCTTATTATTTTTTAGATTATCTATCTTCTATCTCAGAACATATTTATAAATTTAATAAGATATTATAAAACAGATATTTTGTGATAAATTAAATTATATAACCTGGCAAGCCACATAGAAAAAATGATAAGCCTTTAAATAGCTAGCTAGCTTATAGACCTACTATACAAATACCTCAGAAACTACTAATTTAAATAAACTTTGCCCTTACAACTTATTATCGCTTAAAACTAATTTTTTATAATTATCTATTTATAGACAAATTTTGCAATAATAGTAGACTTATAAAAAAGATTAATTATTATAATTAGCCAGAATTCTAGTTTGATATAGTAGTTATTACTTATCTCTTACTTAGGTTAAGATAATAGAGATATACCTTAATAGATAATCTATAATATAGTAACTATTTGAAGTTTTATAAAATTTAATTACAGGTCACCAAATTGAATCATCTAATCTTATTACAGATGAAAATAATGTGCTAAAAAAATATTACTAAGTAATTTTATTTTTTTATACTCTAATTAATTAAAGTCTAGCTATTGGTATAAATTTTTTTCTTACAAAAATTTTTAAAAAAAATACGTTATATATTTTTGAAGGCCCAATCTGTTAGATAATTATAAAAAAAATTATTAAAAAATTGATAAAAATCTTTATTAGTTTTATTTAAAGTATGTTGCAACTTAATTGTATTTGTCTTTGAAGTACAATTAGTAAATTACATTTTATCATTATAAATTTTAATTTGGCAATATTCTCATAGTAGCAATTAAGAAATTTAATTAAAAAAAAAATAATTAAATTTTATATTAGAAAGTATAGTTTTAACTGTTATTAATTAATAAGAGATTGCTGGTACTAAAGTGCTAAGACAGTAAGTTTATTTACTTATATATATTTGAACAAGGTTTTTATTTTTTTTGCTAGTCAAAATTTTACCTTGTATTAGTTTGCTTTATATAGATTCTTATTACTGCAAAAAGATATAACAAAGCTGAGTTATAATATAAAGACAAATAAGGCTCAGAAACTAAGCTGATACAAATTGTCATGACCCAAAGTTGTGATGCCAGGCTCTGGATCTTGCTCATGGGCTGAGACAGCCAGGCCAAGGTAGTTAGGGTAAACAAAACAGTCTTGCTTACCACTTTGACTACCAAAGAAGATTGAGAGACAATGGCCCCAAAGACTAACAGTGAGCACACTGGAATCATAGTGTTGAGGGCCGGTACCACTGCAAGTGGTTCAGCTATGGTCAAGGGGATCTTGTACTAATCTAACCTTTAATTGCAACTAAGGAATTGGAAGAAGAATAGAAGTTAAATGATTATAGAGATTGTTCTTAATTTAGCAATTAATAAAAATAAGGCAAAAGAACTAAGTCAAAAGAGACCAACAACCTATCTGGAGAAATTTCCCAAAGTTTTATCTGCAAGAAATTTCGAGATTTTAGAATTCTAAGGTTTTGTGTAACCTCAAAGGCTTTGTGAAAGCCTTAATAAAGTACTTTTAGGTGTTAGTACTGATGTTGCTCACCTTGGTAATGGTGATGAAGTCTAAAATGGGTAAAAGTCTATTAGAACTGCTAGGGACAGTCCCTGAGGTTCATGACATTACCCCTCTAGACTTTTAGGTGTAGAGGACAAGTGGAAAGCCAATACAAGGTGCTGGCAGTTACTACAGTCCTCTTCATCTTGCCAAATGCTTTCTTCAACTGGGTAGTACTTCCACTTGATCAAAAGCTGGTTTTTTACCCTTGACCGTCCTTTTCCTTAGGATTTTCTCCACCTCATATTCAAAACTAGGCTCTACTTGAGGTAAGGAGAGGTGTCTTGGGATCTTCCCTTCAAATGGCTTGAGTAAGCTCCGGTGGAAGACAGGGTGGACCTTCCAAGTTGATAAAAGGGCAAATTTAAAGGCTACCGTGTTGACCACCTTTTTTAACTTGAAAGGGCCTAGGAACTTAGGGGAGAACTTCCAGATCCCCACCTTGAGCTTAAGGTTCTTTGAGTTTAATATCATCCACCCCCTGGCCTTGATCTCTGGGCAGGGGTTCTCTTTAGGTCAGCAAATCTTTTATAGGTCTGGCTAGCCTTGTTCAGGTTGTCCATCAGCGTTGCTTAGGCTTTCACTAGAGTCCTATGTATATCCGCTGCTTCTGGATGGGAAGTAGGGGGAGGGGGTTGGAAAACCACAGGATTATACCTATAGTTGGCATAGAAAGAGGAGAACTTGGTTAAGTTCTGTATCTTCCTGTTGTAGGTGAACATGGCTAATGGTAACCAGTTCTGCCAGTCATCTTGTTCCTCAGTGGTGTAACAACATAAGTAGTGTTCCAAGATCTGGTTGAGCCTTTCAGTTTGGTTGTCAGACTGGGGGTGGAAAGCTGAGTAGAGGCATTGTTTAATACCCAGCAACTTGGTGAGACTTGAGAATAATTGTGATACAAACTGAGTGCCTCTGTCTGATACAATCTCCTGGGGTAGACTATGTCTGGAGAACACCTCTCTTAAGAAGATGCTGCTGGCTTCCTTTGCAGTGATAGTCTTTAGGCAGGGGAAGAATTCTGCCTATTTGGTGAACCTATTAACTACCACCATGATGGCATTAAAGCCATTTGACAGGGGGAGGTCTGTTATGAAATCCACACTAATGGAAGACCAGGGGGCCTCCGGGACTTTCAAAGGGAGTAGGAGTCTAGTAAGCTTAGAGGTGGATGGCTTATTCCTCGAGCAGGATAGGCAGTGCCTAAAATGTTCCTTTACTGACTTCTTAAGACCCATCCAAATAAAGTGGTTTTATAAGCAAGATGGTGCCTGATATGCCAAGGTGTCTGGCTAGTATATGGTCATGGCACTTGTTTATCACTTTTGTCCTTAACACACCTTCTAAGACCCATAGCAAGCCCTTGTAGTATAGGGCCTGATTTGTGACGGTGAAGTCCCCTACCTTGTTTGCAGAGGAAGCGGAAGCCACCTCCAAGCTCTTACCCAAGGAGAATTAGTCTAAGCCCTGAGCTTTGATAATTCTATTAAATAGTGTTATGAGTGCAATTCTTATGTTGAATAATGACTCTGGGAGTAGAGTTACATTATTGAAAATTTCTAGTTCCTTGGGATCATACAGGGTGTGCTGGGTCTTTTACTTAGTAAATCTGCTATGACATTTAGTTGTCCCCTCTTGTATTCAATAACAAACTTGTAAAGTGCTAGTTCATAGTGCCATCTAGACTGTCTCTAGTTCAAACGTTGAGGGGATTTAAACTATTTCAGGGACTTGTGGCCTGACCTAATTGTGACCAGATGTCATGCATTTTGGAGATAGTGTTGCCACTCCTTAAGTGTGCTGACAATTGCCAGCATTTTCTTATCATGTACTAGGTAGTTAGTCTCCACTGGTAGCATCTTCCCAGAGAAGAAAGCTACTGGGTGTTCCACTCCGTCAATCCCTGCTTGCAACAAAACAGCACCAACTGCAAAATAAGAGGCATCTGTTTTTAGAACAAATGGTTTGGAGGGGACTGGGAGAGCTAAAACCGGGGTACAAGTCATTACTTCCTTTATTTTATCAAAAGCAGTTTGGTGCTCTACCCCCCAATAGAAAGGGATCTTAATAGAGGTGAGCTGGGACAGGGGAAAAGCAATTTCAGATAGGTCCTTAGCATACCTACATAAGAAGTTAGAGTTCCCAGGAAAGAGCGCAGTTCAGTCTGTTAGAAAACTCCTTCCAGTTTACTACCACTGCAACTATGTCAGGGTAGGCTGCTTGACCATTGGGGAATATTATGTTGCCTAAGAAAGATACTTGTTTTTTTTATAAAAAAATTTGCACTTAGACATTTTTAATCTGAGGGAGCGGTCATGTAAGGCCTTGAACACTTTATTAAGGTCCTTGTGGTGTTGATCCACAGAAGGTGAGAAGATTAAAATATTGTCAAGTTAGGCAATGCAACAGTTGCTTTCCAGGGATCCCAAGGTGTTGTCAATTATCCTCTGAAAAACTGAAGGAGCATTCTTCAACCCAAAAGGCTTGGATGTGTATTCAAAGACTCCAAATTTGCACTTAAAAGCTATATACCGGCGAGAAGGTTGGGTAACTTGAATTTGGTGGAAGGCATCCTTCAAGTCAAGCTTGGAGTAAACAACAGAGCCCAATATGGATGAGGTATTATCCTCTGATAAGGGGAGGGGGTAGTTGTCCGTCTCTGTGACTGAATTCAATTTCCTATAATCTATGCAAACCCTCAGCTTACCTAAAGATTTGGGAACCAGTATTACTGGGCTGACAGTTGCAGATTTTGATGGGATGATTATGCCTGCTGCCAGCTTTTCATCTATGTACGTCTGAAGGCTCCTTAATTTTCTCTGGTCTAGGGAGTAGATTAGACTGCCCATGTACTTTTCAGTGTTAGGTTTGAACTTAATTGAGAAGTGTAGGTTGCCTGGAATACTGGGAGTAATGTTTTTGTAGAACAAAGGCTTAACATATCAATAGTGAGTTAGGTGGATTCAGTTTTGTTGTAGGCTGGAGGTTGTTGGAGAGGGTGTTAATAGAGGTCTCATTCTCTGACCTAGGGTCAAGTGTTTCCAAGGAAAGTAATGAACCTTACTTTCCTTTCTCACTACCACCTAACCCTTACCTAGGTCCACTGTAGGCTCGCACATTCTCCACCATTCAATGCTAAGAATCACCTTATAAGATAACCCTTTTCTAATTCTAAACCTAGAGTAAAAACTAAATGTTCTACCTTAACGAGAACTTTTTCTTTTGTAATGTATGAACTAACATTCATCCCATTAACAAGGGTAATGTAAGAGCACTGAACAGTTTTTATGTTTAAATTTAAGCAAGGTCTAAATTAATATAGTTTAACGTTGCTCCAGTATCAATTAAAGAAGAAAACTTATTTAAACTTAAACTAGGAAAGAAAGAAGAAAGAAAAAGATAAGAAGAACAATTATTTTTATCTTTAGGTCTCAAATTGTAAGTAGGAAGGTTACCTGCGGAGTCTTTTGAACTGAGGTGGAACTCTCTATGTCCTTCAGGTCCTCATAGGCTCTAGAGAAGTTGGGTTTCATGCCCCTTGCGGTGAAGATGGAAAGTAGTTCCGGTTTCAGGCCTTTAAAGAACAGCTCAGAACATTTCTCAGGGTCTATGCCAGCTCTCTATGACAGGAGGTTGAATTTCTCATGGTACTGAGTTACCGTTAAGTCTTCCTGGGTGAGGTTCCCCAAAGCCCTGATAGCTTGGGCCTGGGTCATAGGGGGAACCAAATTGTTCTGTTAGAACTCCTTCAAGAACCAAGGAAAGTCAGTCTTGAGGGCTGAGTTCTTAAGCAGGAGCTCCAGGGCAGTCTGTCTATGAGCTGAAGGCAGGACTTTCAACTGTCTTCTGAATTTCTCTTGGTCACCTAGACGTTGGCCATAGATTTCCTCCAAGGAGAAATCTACCAATCAGTTGTTAATAATCTCCTCAATCTTACTATTATTGGGGGAAGTTGAGATAGGGAGAGAGGTCAAGTTGTTGTTGATATTGATGCTGTTACTGTTGCTAGGGAGTCTTGTTGATGAACGTAACCAAGACCAAGTGAGTCTTAAGCACAGTAAGGTAACTAACAGGGAGTTGCAGACCAGGTAGACGAGCTGTCTGTCCTGGTACCAACGCTATTTAATTTTGGAAAGTAGCGGAAGACAAGAGAGGTTGGTCTCTAGTGTCATGACTCCAAAGTTGTGATGCCAGGCTCTAAATCTTGCTCATGGGCTGAGACAGCCAGGCTAA
>CALNHX010012931.1:0-21346 GCA_940337035.1 Agriotes lineatus
ATCCACCTCCCTTTGTAAAGCGTTCATTGTTATCGAATTCAGTTGATGCAAATGTAATTCCACAATAAACTCAATTCACATTCCCTTACTTTTATTTGCTTTTATAGATTATAATTGTACTACATTGCTTTTTTCACCACATTCTAGTATTCATCCATCTAGTTTTCTAATATTCTTCTTTTAATATTTTAGTTTTTAGTTTTCTTTATCATGCCAATTTGTATGTAACTTTAACCCTTTTATTATGCCAAATATTTATTTTAACCCTCCAGTACCCGTTCAAAATTCTAAGATATCAGTACCCGCACCGGTCTCGCAGTCCGACACCCCTCTGCCACCTCCACAACAATAATGAGATATCTTATGGCATTAGTTTCTTGTTCACTAACGTCTTCATAATCAGATATTTCCTGTTCAGTGTCCCTGTTCATTTCTCTAGTTTTCAATAAATTATCTTCGTCAGACGATGGCACATCATCATAAAACGCGTTCTCGACATCCTCCTCCGCTATTATATCTCGCATCGTCTGTTCTACTCGCACCTGTTCTTTCTCATAAAATCTGCCATGACTATAATAATGTTTTAGTATAAGAGTGTTACTAAAAATGCAGAAAATACCTCGGAAAATACTTCCTTCTCCTCACATTGGTCGTATATCAAAGGTAAAAATAAAAACAACTCGGGTACCCGCTTCGGTCTCTGAAACCGAAATTATAAATAACTTTTAAACCATTGCACGCACGAACTCAAAACTGCATACGGATCTTCAATGGCAATATATAGAAAGGTAGTGAAATGGGCGGTAAACTAACGCTAGCACATTAAGTAATATACTGCATCATGTGTTTGCTCGGTCTCACACACCGTAAACGGGTACTGAAGGGTTAAAAACTCTTATAAAAGGATTTATTTCTTAATTTAAAATTTTGCAAAATTGTATTACATTATTTTGGTTTCAATTTTTTTCTTGTCAATAAAAACTATCTCCTTAGCGATCTAGCTTATTTTTTTCAGTCCAACACACTATTAAAGCTTTATTACTTGATTAATACTTACTATGTTAAACAACTTTCAATTTCATTTCAGATATTAAATCAAATTAAAATCCTACTGTTTTCTCAATTAGCTTTATTTAATTAAATTATAAATTCTATTTCCTTTCTTTTCTAAATACATCTTAATAATTTTGATATCCATTTCACATCTAAATTCATCTTTATAATTTTTAATACTGTATTCTTTTAATCTTATTAATCTGATTTTTTTAGACCCCTGTACCAATACCATAACAATATTTATTTAAAAATATTCCTTGCATGTCATGTTTTCGTTAGTTTTTTAATTTCTCCTTCCTGCTTATGCATATGTACTTACCTACGGTTGCTTTTTATTAGTACTTTTCTCCTATATTCATATATATACACGGTGATTCATAAGTATTGTTATTAAAATAAGGTGTATATTGACCTCAGTAGAAGTACATTGCACTAAAGATTAATTGGTTATGGAAGAAATCGTATCAGGGTCTGGTGCAAATTTTTGGAACCACTGGCTCAGTCAAAAGAGAGTAGATTAACTTAATGCACTAAATGTGATTGAAATGCCCAAACAACTACTTTTGCCTTTGCTTAGGTCTTATTGTAACCACATGTGCGAGCATAAGTTCATAGAACGTTATTCCAGTGACCATCAATAAGTTTCGACAATTAAATGCTTTAATTTCTTGTGCCGTGCAGTTTATTGTGCAAAGTTGTTCTGTTTGATGTCCTCTAACTACCCTATAATTTAATGACTATACTTATAAATCACCCTGTATGTCTAAAGCAGTTGCTGCAAGTAAAGGGCTATATAAAAGGGAAGTTAGACTAGATGCAAATTTAGGAAATTCTTTTTATAGCCTACCTTCGTGTTTTAATAAATTTAATCTAAGCAATAATCTGCTTGTCATGGTTATTTGAAAATGAATCTGAAGCCGGTGGGTTAATTCTACTGATTTTAAATGTAAAGTCGTCGACGGAATTTTGTCAGCTTGCCAGAGTTGTTGCCACCAGCTGGCGCACCTTGCGCAGGTATTCTGCATTAAAACTATTTTTCTAAAGCGATTGGCTGCCTGAAAACCAAAGCCACAATTTACAGCATATTTTCGTCACCTTATTAATTTCTCGTGCCCAGTCGTTGCCTAAACTGCTTTTTAATCGGTTTCCCATAGCCAATAAATTTCAAGCTAATGACAGGTCAAGCCGCGCGCATTTTCGCAAAAACTAGGAATTAAAATTAAAGCTCCTGATTAGCAAGCACGAGCGCCATTTTCATTCCGCATTAGTTTAGACTATGAATTTATAATTGCTTAACCGGTTTACAAACTCCATAATTGTAATTCTACACCGTAATATGCGCGTCGTAAAATAATTTCTCGGTGTGACATGAACTTTTAATCGAGCATTTTATTGGTGGCGTAAATTGTTATAATCTGTTGCTGAATAGGAGTTTATTTGTGGGCCTGGCTGCGACGTCCGCTATTCACTTCGGTTTTATATTCTCCCCTGCAGATGCCTGAATAGAAATTAATTTTATGTACGCAAAGCACTTTGTTCCTAGTAATTGATTACGTGTTTGCGGCAAGTCGGGTGCAATAAAACCACAGTTAAGAAAGACGATATTTTATTTTCAACATTCTGTTGATTCACGTGCAGTTCATATTCACATTCAACTGGCCTAGGTCCCTGATGGACATTTAGGAAACGTTTCCACTCAACACATGACTGTATTAACAAAAACAATAATAATATATTTACAAATAGTATAAAATGCCCAGCTAATAATTTATTTCTACAATAATTAGGACTCGCTGCATCGTTGATTGGAAATACTTAATTTACAAATATTACATGCTCAACTTTAATGCAACATACTTGTTTATTGTACTGACCTCGGTACTGACATTCGAGTTGATAAAAATTATTTAAAAACACTCAACATTGCACTACTTAAAATTACATAAAAATATGAGATATGGCTACGCCGCCTAACATCTTATTAGTGCACAGCACTGTTTACTAATAATATTAATAATAATAATTATAATTATAATAAAAGCCTTTAAGCTACCACACATATTGCAATTGTACATTTTATTTAAATTTGGTTAGTTTGAAGTCAAAAGGACTAGACTTAATTTAAAAAAAATAATAAATATTTCATTGCTTTACTTTCCGTGTTCTAATTTTTGTTTTGGTTAAACGTAGTATAAAATTGCATTTTCCATTAGGAACTGTCATCAGATTGAAATTAATATAAACTAATAGGTTCGACGAGGCAACTGATGAAGTAAACACAATTCAAAATAGCTGGATCTACACTTATAAATTTTGTGAAATTAGAAAACGGAACAATAGGAAACTTTCTAAGTGTTGTCAAATTTTTGCGAAATGTTATTGCAAATGCGTGTCGCTGAAGGTTATGTAGTCAAATCACAGCGTATAGTTTGAAGGTTGCGTAGCCACATCCTAGAGGAAAGCACACTAGAAATAGAAATATACAACATACTGGCCATCGTAATTCACAGTTAAGGCAGAACAACAACAATACTAGTGTTTTCACAGTTTTAGGAAGATAAATACGATATATCTACAAAAATAATATAAGAAGTAACATGCACAGACTCTCGTTTAAAGTACCTTACATAAATACGCACACTTGGCGTGTGATAAAACTTTTACTACAGAGTACCTGCGGTGTTTTATATCTTACGTATTAAAATATATACTTTATGGTAACATTCTTGTTCTGTAGAAAACATGAGCCCGAATCGTCTGCGTTTATTGTACGATATCGCATAAACATTGCGGGTGATGATGCAGATTCGACGCGTCTACGAGCGATTTTAATGCTCCGTATCGAGTTGCAAAATTTACGGTGCTGTGACCTTTTTAGTTTTTTTACGTTCTATCTTCGCAAATTTATTTTGACATTAAAAGTGTGATGCGGACGTTTATCGAGGCCACCCACACTGTTATGCCCGTTTAAAAGCTTTTTCCGTCCCGCTAATGTAAAATGTAACTCATTATTTTTCTGGGCCCAACGCAGCTTCTACACCAGTAGGACTAAATTCTGGACACTTCTTGATGTTTTACTATTTTAATACTTTATTCGGTTATTAGTATATAAATTTAAAAAAATCCGCCTGTTGTAAACCAGAAATAACACAACTGCCCCAAGAACGAGTCGACAATCAAAACTGATGCCCCACGGTTAGACGAGAATTTGTCGGTTTACTTTACAGAATCGTCGTGGAACATAAAAACATTTACAGTGGTTAATGGAAATGGCTGGAGTGAGTATTTATGATCAAATGATTAGAACAATAATCGGCAAGAATGGAACAACAGAAGTCAGACCGCAATGATAAGCAGTAATAAAGCGCAACAGGTGAAATAGGTGTGAACGCAAAAAACTGGCCAAAACCAATATGAAGTGGCGGGAAACTTATTATCGATGAAAAAAATATAAAGACAGTATTAGAATTTATATTTCGGGCGACTTATTTGAGAACGACCGTTGCGGGTGCATTTTCAACAGAATGGAGCGCCAGGTCAGATAGTTACAATATGAAATAGTCGAGTGACCACCACATAACTGCTTTCACTTGGGCAGGAAACAGTGCAGACTTAAATCCAATCAACAATTTGTGGACAATACCACCTGACTGAAGCTATCATCCAGGCTTGGTTCAAGGTCATAACACCTGATGATCTTCGTCGATTTGTAGATTCAATGCCATGTAAAGTAGTCATAAAATGGAAAGAATTTCTAAGAAAGTATTGAAGACATTTGCGCTTTTTTTAAGTATGTTTGTATATCAATAAGGCTATTAAAGAAATGAATTCAGATAAACGAATCTACATTACAATAGGTTCTTTCAAAATTAAAAAAATAACCAAAACAATTTTCAAAAGTGTCCAGAACAAAGTCCATTAGTGTAAATACACAGTCTTCCAGAGGACGAAGGTTCTTCTTAGTCCACAAGCTTCTACGCTCGTGCTGTCAGCGTCTCTTTCACTCGGTTCATCAATCAACCCTCTTTTTTTGGGTCAATCCAATTGTGTCCGGGGTCAACACGTTGATTAAGTCTTACAGCGCTAATATAGCGCTTTCCTCTGGCGTCGCGGAGTTAATGTGTTCGAAGCATGGAGCCTGTCAATGAATTGGGCTCTTTCAATGGCCATAATAGGGTTCCCACGGGGCGATCTGGATCTGCAGCAGAGGGCGTGACTAGCGTTTTTGTCCACCGCTTAATTTTAAACAATGGCGAACAATTAGCGCCGATGGGCTTTGTCCAGGCTGCGTTCGAGTTAAAATGCGGACATTGTTATGTTTTGTAATGTTTTGAAACGGTTTGCTGTATGACATGCATATCTGATCACATGCAAGCTCATTACCCTACATGACTCGGTATCAAAGCCGCCTTTGTGCTCGTTTTGGCAAACGGTGTTGATATGCGGCGACTCCTCTGAAAGGCGACAGGTTGGGTCATGGCGCACCAGGTACTCTAATGGAACACAGCGGTGAGGTCAATCATCGACTAAATCATCACACCTTGGTGGTTAAGTCGAGAGGCGTCGGTCGGAGGAGCTTTATCCTCTTCACCTCTCGCTCGGAGTCACAGTCGCTCTCTTCGTCGGCCTCGCTTCCGGCACCACGTTCCGTCCGTTCAGATCCGGACCTGTCGCTGGGCGAAGGGGAGGAACCCCTGTCGCTAGAGGGCTTCATACTGAGATCTATAGGATCTTCCTGTATCGGCGACTCGGCAGGAGCCACAGGTTCAGGTATTTCCGGCGTCGGCGACCTTTGCGACTGCAGGATAGCGTCCAGGAAGACCCTCTTGTTGAAGACCTCCACACCGGGGTTATGGTTCCTCATCAACCGATTGTTATTGTTGGCGGGTTGCAAGAGACCGGGGTAAAAGGGAGGATACCCCGGTGGGAAGAGCAGACCAGGAGGGGGCAGGAAAGTCGGGGGTAGCAACCCAGGGAACAGGGGTAACGTCCGTCTGGCGTCACTTACTTCCACCGAGGAGTCTGAATTGTGCGATTCCGGCGAGCTCACAGAGGGCGACGCTGCGTGTTTGTATTCGTCGAAGCCGAGGAGCATGAGTTCTTCCTTAGTTCTTGGAAGATGTAGTAAGGGCGGTGGGAAAGCCTGAGGCCCTAGGAACCCTAGGCCTAGGTTTTGGTTGTTGTGGGGAGGGGTTTTTATGGGTGGTTTTATGGTGGGGTTGCCGCCGGGGCCCTGCTGCTGCTGGTGGTGGTTCTGCTGCTGTTGTTGGCTGTTGCTGCTCCTGCAGGAGGCAGTGGATTTTGAACCAGTTGGAACGGCGACCGTATCGTGAGCCACTCTTCGACATGCCAACGAGCAGGCATTTGCGTAATCTGCAGGCTTTGCATGCTGTGCGGTTTTTCTTGTTTATCACACATTCTCCGTTGTTTTTGCATTCCGATATCGAGCTCAGGTTGTTGTAGGATCTTCCGAAGAATGACTGCAAAAAAGAAAAAGATTATTAGCTAACATTTTAAGGTAAAGTCTACAACTTTTTAAGGGTTACGAAGCTTTTTCACCATTAATAAACAACGTTTGATAGCAAAAAATGGGGTTGTAGTGGTTTTAGCCACAAAAATTTGGTTTTCACAACAGATTAAATTTGTGCTGTCTTACCAACTTCCTGTTTGCATAATGAGAAAAAAATTGACCAGTTGATCATACAATTTTTTTATTTATTAACCAGCTACATCTATTCGTTAAAGACAGACTTTGTATGCATACATTTATTAAATTGAGTAAAAAGCTATGCAAATGCAACTTGTAATAGACGAATTATACGAACTTCATGTTCTAAGAAATTTATATACAGCTGCTGTTTATCATTTAAAATCAATTTTTACATCTGAAGGATATCACATCACTTTGATTCATGTACTCAATATAGTAGTCTAAAAGTCGACTCCAAAAGCCAAATTTTATTACCTGCTAGTATAGCAGTATAGGCAATAATTTATTTTAATATTTATTATAATTTCATGCCCATCAATTGGAATATTTATTGATGACACCAGAAAAATTGGCAGCAGAAGACGACAATCATCATTAGTCTACAGGAAATTTCATTGCATATATTAGCACCCAATTACCAAGGTTAATAAAATTCGTAAGCTTTATTTAAAAACCAGGAAGAGATAATAATTTTAATTAAATTGCTGTTTTTCTAAAACGAAGTTTAATATTAATCATTTAATATCATGTCCTTAATAGCGTATACTGCAGTAACATTCAATGCGGCGATTAATTCAAATGATCATATTTTAAAGTACCAAAATAACGTATTTGCAAGAAAATCCTCACATTAAAAAACACACTGTAAAAGACGTTGCACGTTTATTAAGTGCCAAATAATTTATATTTGAATCGATTAGATTATACCATTTTATTCACCTAATAAACAGTATCTACAGAATACATTTCTGCTGACGTTGACACTTGTTCGATATAATTTGTGAAATTCACAGCCACCTTGGTTTTATTTCAATTAAATTTTGAACAAAGAAAATACGAAAGTGAAAATACCCAATCGACTAACCCCCGTCGACATGAAAATAATTAATTGATATAATTTATACACTATCTATCAAATTTCAGTTTGTGAAGTGCAGTACAAATTGAGTCCCCTAATGAACTTAAAATTAGTGAATGCTTTCCTGAAGAAGAACTTAATAAAATAGATCCTTGCCATTTAAAGGCGACTTTTTCTGGTTTACTCCGTTAACCAGCTATTTAATTTAGCAAACACCAATAGGGCAATTAAGGTGCTTGCGCATTAAAACAAGCACAAAACTACTTAATTACAATTCTCATTAGCATGTCCGAAGCACCAAATATCCCAGCAAGCATACCCAGATTCAGTTAAGGATAACAGACAAGGCGTAATTACAAAATGTCAGTTTTCAAGGCCGCCGTTTATTTTGAATCCCCCGAAGACGTTTAATTTCGCTCGTGGCGGATGCGGCCGCAAAAGATTGTAATTTACAGAAAATCCAAATAAGGATCAGCTGTTTTTAGTTGAATTGCTCTGTACGGCCAGCGCGCATGAAAGAATGGGCCGGTGAGCCGCAATAAACTTACTTTTAATTGTCGTATAAACGTCACTATTAAAGAGAATTTAAAATCTAGGTTTTCTCTTTCATAAGAGCCTGAATGGCTTTCCCACTTTCATCTCTGTGTCGGCCTTTTATTAGATTGTAAATTGAAATATTGTTCTGTAATATATAGTTTCATGTAGTAAGGAAGTTCGAGCATTTTAATAGAGAAACTCTGGCCTGGCATTCAGCAATTAAATTGGTGATTTATGGATACTTATTTCAGCGTTAACATTCTTTAAAGTTAATCTAATAACGCTGAGGTAAAAATTATGTTCTCTTTAGCGCTTGGAAGGGAATTGCTATGGCACTTGAGTAAAATTATATGGAATTAATATTTTTTAGAACAGACATTTCTGATAAATTATCATTCTTCTGAAGAAAATGTCTTGTGAATTCTTAATTGCATTTTTCTTTTTAAGTTTAGAAATTATTTGCGTACTTCAAATTAACTTCCACCGAAGGCAACCGTTGTAATTGAAGTTATTCTGCATTGTTTTATTACCATGAAATATTTTAATGACATTATCTTTGTCGAGCTATTGCTATAATCAGATGACAGCACTTTACTTAACTTTAGTTCAAGAATGAAATTTTTTCGAATAGTATCAATATTATCAAAATGGATTTATTACTAAAACCAATGCATTTAAATGTTTCTTTGTTAGTAAAAGTGTATCTGATCCAACGAATATTGTTACTGAAATAATTTATTTGTAGAAAAGAAACGTCGACTTATTATTCCTTACTATTTAGTTTTACGTTATTTTTTTAGCAGATACTAAATCATTTTGTCACTTGCTGAAAAAGTATGATGAAATTAATTAAAGGACTCGTAAATGTCTTTTTTTCATAGTGATCATAAAATTCCTCTTTTTTAAACGAAAAATCGTAAAGAAAGTATCACTTTCTAAACGAAAAATCCTAAAGAAAACTACACTTTTTTAAACTATTTTATTGAAATTGTAAATTGTCAATTCGACAGTTGTAAATTCCGAAGTCCTTTTCGACTAAATTTCAGGTTACAACAGATCAATATGCACAAAAACTACGTGTACAACACGTTTTGAAAGTCCCCTTTTTATCAGTAGTTTTAGAGGATTTAAGAAAATAACAACAATAGCAGAATTACTAGTCAGAATAATGAATCTTTTCAAACGGAAAACGTAACCGATTTTAAAACTTACTTTAATTGATTTATCGGGGTAAGTAGGTACATTAATGAATTACTCATTACTTCGAGTAATTTACAAAACTTTTTTTTTTCCTGTTTGAGCATTTTTTACCTATTCTAATAATTAATTATTAAAAAAATTACTTACATACTTTTATTTTTGGTGATCATTTATTGTGAACATTTTAAATTTAAATTTCAAACATAAAATGCCATCTGCTAGTTGCAATTTTTTCGTGATGATTTAAATTCCTGGAAAATGTATCTTCTGAATGGTTTATTTGAAAAGAAAACAGTTAAGGCGATAAATATTCGGAAATCAAATCACTTAATAGATTACATATAGAAATGTTTTACTTTGAATTATTCCTTTAACAGTAATTGGTTATGTCTTTCTCTTACAGTGGCGGCCAGTGGAGAATTTTGATGATAGAGCCAACCACCCAACGTAAAATGCATTTACCACCCCCTCACAGATTCCGATATCCCGTGGTTTAAAGATTCGCATATGGCAAAGTTAGCAAAATTCACCAAACTTTACCAGCTAATAAAATATGAACTGAATCCATTATGTCTACTTGATTTTGCGTTTAAATGTATGATTCGGCAAAAATATTGCACTGTTTGAGATACATAAATTTATGCACGATTAGTGTATATTATTTCAAGATGTGCAACTATATACCAGTAAATTATTAATGTCGAAATTCTATACACGGCCTTCCGAATATGTTCCCCGGACGCGGCTTTTCTTCATCTGAACTCAATGAAGTCAGTGTACATAGGAAAATTACAATCAGAAACTCTCGTGTTATCGCAGTGGCAGTGGCTATATTTAAATGACACTGGAATGAATAATTATCAAATCGTTTGTGCTAATAAGTATGCCATAAATTCCTTCTTTATTTTTTTTTAGCTTAACAAAAAACCAGTGGGGGAACGCCGTTCCCCCTCGACTACACCCCTGCGCAGTAGTCAGGTAGAGTGACCCTACTTGAGGCTTAAGCATACGCGGACTTGACTCCCATTGAACGTTAAAATATCCTTCTCTTTTGACTTACTTCTTCCCGCTCAACC
This sequence comes from Agriotes lineatus, assembly GCA_940337035.1. Lineage (NCBI taxonomy): Eukaryota > Metazoa > Arthropoda > Insecta > Coleoptera > Elateridae > Agriotes > Agriotes lineatus. Next base: position 10,439 of record CALNHX010012931.1, read on the forward strand.
CCCGCGGCGGTCTATAAACTGTCGAAAAGCTTTGTGCTGCTTCGATCTGGCTTTCATTCGTCTGGAAAGCAAGCAGCGATCATTGTACAGTTACCTAATATTTATGAAAAAATACCTGTACTTTGCTCAAGCTTTAAAATGAGAACAATGACGAACAATAAGTACAAAAAGACTGAGTGAGATTGAGTGACTGGCTTGTTAGGGTATAGCCATGGTTTCTTGGGTTCTGATAGCTAATCTCCACCCGTTATTAAAAAATAAAAATTTGGTGTGATACACGCACACAACTTCCTTTTACAGTGATCTTATAATTATCCAAAAATTTGATTTTAAATTTTTAAGCATTTGTCAAAAATTTTCAAAATTACAAATTTTACAAAAACGGTACAAAATAGAGTGTTAGTTCAAGAGACAAATTTTCTCTAGAATTTTAAGCTGAATTCAAAAATGTAATAATATACCGGGCGTTCTATTTAAAATAGAAGTTAATAAAAAAATAGAAAAAAAATAAAAGAAACCCATTTTAGAAGTATTCAACTGGAAAGTCACCTATCTCACATCAATACACATTAAAAATGTAATAAAAATGTAAAGTTTAAAAAAAATCGTTAAGAGCCGTTTTTGAAAAAATCGAAAAAAATGAAAAATCACAAGAGTAAACACCTACTTTCGGTTATGAGATTTTCTTCAAAAGCTTGTTGTCGCATCTATATAGTACACAAAACTTATATATGAAGTTTCAACGCCATACCTCTTTCCGTTTTTGAGATATTCTGTTCACAGACAGACAGACAGACACACAGACCAATGAAAAAAAAATATGTTTTTTGGGATCAGGGGACTCTAAAACGTGAAGATCTGTTGAAAACTCAATTTCGAATTTTTGGGGTGAATCCAATACTTCCTTTATTGTAAAAGTAAGTAAAAAACGCAAACCAACGCGTTTTTACGATTAAACTATTGTAACTGTATTTTTTTTTAAACTACGGCCTAGTTACTAAAGCGATGTTAATGTTCATTCTACCAGGTGAGTTTTTTAAAGCGTTCCAAGGCGATATTTCAAAAACGGATTAAAATATTTCCATGAAATTTTGGTGAAGTAATAGGGCGATGCGGGGACATATTTACACATAGTTTTGACGTTTATCTCCTCTCTGTATTTTGAGGGGCGGGAAATAAATTTGGAATTTTAAATAGGATGATGTACCTACATTTGTTTATTAAATTCGTATCTACATAGAAAACTTCGTATGTGTACAAAAAGTGATTTTTCGATTACGGAATTATGATTTTGATAGTATTTATAAAAGAAATAAATTTTACCAAATAATCAAATTAACTTATTTCAGAATTATTATTTGTTTCCATAGAAATGCGTTATTTTCACTTAAGTCAATTGAGAATTTTGACGTTTTAACAATTATTTCCCAGTTTTTTATTTTATAAACTAATTTTATACAATAACTATTGAGTTTAACCAAAAAAAAATTTTGGACACATAGTTTTTTATGTAAACTGAATTTTATAAACAAAAGTACATCGTCCCATTTAAAATTCCAAAGTTACCCCCCACCCCTCCAAATACAGAAACAGGGTAAATGTCAAAAATATGTTTATATAAATCCCCCCATCTCCCTATTACATCACCAAATTATTTTTTTAAATATTTTAAACCATTTTCGAGATATCGCCTTGTAACACTATAAAAAACTCACCCAGTATATCATAGTTTGACTAAACAAAGTTTTAGAACAATTGCTTCTAAATTATTGTGTTGTGTTTGTAACAACATATTTTTTACAAACAGATCTATAACTAGTAATATGGAAATATTTCCAGCGCTAAAATTACTGTGAAACCTAGAAAGTTCAAGTAATTTTAGAACTACCAATGCTATTCATTTAACATGTTCTGTTCTTAACCGTTCGCTATAATACTTTATAAGAGCAACTTTAGCTTGATCCATAGTTGGTAAAATAGGCCATTTTTAAATGCAATTTTGTAGGTTCTATTGTTTTGAATGCAATCTTTGACAATAAATATTTAAAGCTGTATTTCTAAAGCAATTTAAAAACGATTTCAGTTTTAAGTAAGTGTTTTTATAAAATGAAATGCAGATTTGAATAGTAATAAAAGAATACTCCGTTTGAAATATGGTCGAAATCTAAGGCAGAATAATAGTGCGTTGAATGATATAATTAGAGTAATTTATAATCTCATGTTTTGGCTGTGACAGTGAAGAGAGAGAGTTAATAAATTCTGAATCGTGCAATGACGTTTTCGCACAACTTCTACACGGGGTGTTTGGAAAGGAATCGGACATCGCCAGGGGAATAATATTCTCATAAAAATAGACCCATAAAAAATGTCTTCGTTAAGAAATTACGTGTCAGAAATGTTTACTGTGGATTTTTATATTTTCTACTCGATAGCTATTTATCGGAGTAAACACATTTTTTTTATCTTCATGTAACTAAACTAATATCTATTTGTAGCTACCTTACTTTCGCTTGACCTTAAGGGAATTATTTTTTTACCTTTTTTACCTCAGGTGCAATATTTTACGAGATATAGTTTATTTGTATCGAAAAATTCATTTTCCGAGATATTTGGCTATATTGCCTATTTTGACGAGAATTGTCGCTCTACAATCTAGATGGTGTGGTATTCTTATTGGAACACAACGTATAAAAACACCCTTCAATTTTCTCAAAGTGGTTACCTAGCTACAATCAGCGTGACACAAATGTTTACTAATTTTATTATTCCAGCATAAAATGTATGAAATAATCACCATTTTCAAAAATGTGTAGCGGTTGTTATAAATGGTATAAGTTAGAAAGTTTGTAAGCTTTCTACTACAACAGAATTTGAATGTATTTAGATAAGCGTCAAAAATAAGTATGTATTTAGTCGTGAAAATAAAACAACTTAATTTTTCACCCTAGATACATAAATAACTATAATTGTCATCTACCAGAAACTATTGATTTGGCGTTTGGCAAATTGGATTGTCAAGTTGTTGAAACAAAATCAAAAATTTTGACTATTAAAGTATTGGATTGTGCACACAAGTGACGTATCTATCACGAGACTTAAGTGTTTTTTAATCCCTTGTGTGATTGTTGCTCTCACTTTTCGTGCTCGGAATTCAAAGATGCACTTTAAACCCTTGCTAAATAATATAAGTACTATTATTTCGTTACTCATGGCCACGCCTTACAGATATTGTATTTGAAAACCTGGCATTATTATAGGACATTGCCACCAATTAGAGCTTTTGAACAAATTATGTTTTTCATTTTTAATATCTTCATCAGTAGCAGTCATTGCAATCACTATATCAGAGGCAATTTTAATCAGAAGCAATGTAATATAGTTCGTGTTGCAGCAGTGCTTAATTACCATAAAATTCTTACTGGCTACTTGCAATACGTAAAATGCTACCTTGGTACTTAAAAAAATCGATAAAAATTGACTTGGAGTAGTTACCCAGCGGAGGACACAACCGAGCCGAGCCACAATTAACCCGTTTTCTAATTGCAACCGTATCGTCGGCTGACATTAACCACAGTAATCCATTATTGAGTACAATAAAAGTTTATTAGGCGCTTCGCCATGCAGCGTTGCGTAAGATCGACACACATGCAATATTCTGCCGCACGTCCGTCGACTGGCGATGAAGAAGGCATTTGGCGACGAAAATCAACCAGCGCGTAATTAGGCCGAGTTTTCACGCAGCGGTGAATCCGAAATCGAATGTCGGTGACGTAAGTTGTCGGTAGGGCGCAATCCAACCATGAGGACCAGGTCGTGCGTGAGACGGTAGCGCCATTAAAGACTTACTCGCTAACTGGAGCGATTACTATGCCATTACTTTGCATAAAGCGTTGCCGAGCTGAATGAATTGCAGGGCAGCGGCACAACAAAACGACTGATCTGTTTACCCGAGGTGCAGACGTACCTGGGCTATTAAGCTTGCTTATTGCCTCGTTCTAGATATTGTTCTAAGAATCATTGTTTTTATTGTGAAATTGGACGGTCATTAATCGAAGAATTAATTAACGTTAGATTCTTGAAATTTTCACATTAAATTGTGGTTAATATGTTTTATAATTACAGTAGGGTATCGATTATCCGACATTCTGCAATACGCTCACAAACAAAACGGAGAGTAAATCCTAAAGACACCATGTATTGGATCCCACAATTCTTAAGTCTTTTATCTTCTAAAGATCATGGAAAGTGTTACGTGTTACTCAATGTCTCAATGTAGTAATAAATGCTACTTTTTAACATAGTTATACTAAGTCCGTTATAAGCATTCATTTTTGACTTCTCATAATACATTCACGCAATTTCCATCTTATCCGACGTTTTCTTTTGTACCACCACTAGCCAATCCCTTATAAAGCGGACATACGAGACTCTACTATTATATTAACACATTTAACAACTACAGTAGGATCTCCATTCTAAGACATTTTCCAACGTGACTACTAATATAATAGGAAAGCGAATATTTAAAACATCATTTATTGGAGGATACAATCTTGGAATGGAATTGAATCTTATATCATAAATCATAGAAATGTTTGCTTCCAGCCAAAAGCCAGAAGCCAGAAGATGGGTCTGAGCTTTAATACATCTGCATATTTAGATCTCAACTCATTGACTTAATGTAGTAGCAATTTCTACATTTGAACATAGATGTCTTTTATGCATTTACTTTACACTTCTTACACCGATCAACACTATTTAAGCTGGACCAGAGAAGCTTTACCGTTGTATTAATTTATTGTACAACTACGTACAGCAGATATTCCATTTCAGCCGAATAATCGTGGTTGTATTAATGTGGTTGTTATTTGAATACCATTCTCACATATGAAGCACACAGAGAATGATATTTAGAGAGTCTACGACAGTTCGCCGAATGCCCACATTGCTGAAAGGTGGAGAGGGACACTACCCCGAAAGATGCTTACATCGCGGAAAGATGCTCACATCGCCGAAAGCTGTGCAGGGACACTACGCCGAAAGATGCCCACTCGCCGAAAATGTGGAGGAACACTACGCCGAAGCATGTACGCATCGTTGAAAAATTTACAGGGACACTACGTCGAATCATGCCCACATCGCTGATAAATGTGCAGGGACACTACGCCGAAAGATACCCACGTCGTAGAAAGATGTCGAGGGACACTACGCCGAACGGTGCTCACATCGCTTACTGTCTGTAGTGAAGCAATCGATCAAAGGCTGCAGCTGGCATAAACAAGCTTGAACGAGATACAGCATCTTTGGACGTTTTCGGACGATCGGCGCAGTGTCTCTCAACATCTTTCGGCGATGCGGAAATCGGGCGGTGTAGTGTCTATGGATATCTTTCGGTGGTGTGGGCATCTTTCATCTTAGTGTCCCTGAGTAGTTTTTGGTGATGTGTGCATCGTTTGGCGTAGTGTTCCTTCACATCTTTCTGCGATCTGGGCATCTTTCGGCGTAGTGTCCATTGATATCTTTCGGCGGTGTGGGCATCTTTCTGCTTAGTGTTCCTGGAGAGAGTTAGGTGATGCGGGCATCGTTCGGCGTAGTGTCCCTCGACATCTTTCTACGACATGGGCATCTTTCGGCGTAGTGTCTATAGATATCTTTCGACGGTGTGGGCATCTTTTTTTAGCTTAGTGTCCCTGAATAGTTTTAGGTGATATGAGCATCGTTCGGAGTACTGTTCCTTCACATCTTTCTGCGATGTGGGCATCTTTCTGCTTAGTGTCCCTGGAGAGTGTTAGGTGATGTGGGCATCGTTCGGCGTAGTGTCTCTCGACATCTTTCTAAGACGTGGCCATCTTTCGGCGTAGTGTCTATAGATATCTTTCGACGGTGTGGGCATCTTTCTGCTTAGTGTTCCTGGAGAGTGTTAGGTGATGTGGACATCGTTCGGCGTAGTGTCCCTCGACACGGAGCCGGACATTTGGGCGCGGCCGTTTGGGCGCGGCCGTTCGGGCGCGGCCGTTTGGGCGCGAAGACACTTGGGCGCAGGGCCACTTGGGCGCGAGACATTTGGGCGCGAGGAAATTAATTAAAGTATATTAGTATCAGTTAGCTTTACTATTAATAGGTCTGAAAATTTATTTTAAATAACGAAGATTACCTAAAGCCCGTCCAAGGAGGTGGCGGGCGGCAAAAATTTTGTATAGAATTTTATTAATACAAGTAGGTTCGACGAAAACAAATTACAAATTTTTACTTTCCGGTAAATACTAACAAATATTTTGCGGAGATTTATTACATTAAAATAATAAGTAACAAAGACTAAATGAATAGAGATTGGGTACAAACAGAGCCATCGATAAACCATCCAACCATTTGGAGATCCATCGACAGCCTGCAAACTGTTCAATGAAGGAGAGACGTTACTTATGAACAGTTACTTGCGGGAAATGAGCCGACCCAAAAAAAAATAAGAAATTTATCCAGGCTGATAAAAGAATAAAGAACTTGATTCAAGATTATAATAATCAATATAATCATGTAGACGGCGCAAACAATAGAAACATTGTGGAAATTTTAAGAAGCATTTCGTACAATTATGAAATGAATGTGTAGATGCTTCTTGTTTTTATTTGAAAAATTGTATATATTTTACTTTAAGAATAATATGTATTTTAATGGTAAAAATGGCATGAATAATTTTCTATTTTTAAAATTAATCTTTTTATATTATTATTTATTATTATTCTTATTTCTGCTTATCTTCAGTTAGTCGGTTCATAACATAAAGAAAATAATTGATTATTTTAAAATTTAACAGTTTACTGTTAAGTATTATCATTATAAACAAATCTCGAAGCCGACTAGTTTCGTTCCAAACAGAACAGCATCAATCGATTAAATATAGCATAGTATTATTCATTTACCAGTACAATAAATGTATTTCTATTAAAAATTATTTTCAACACCTATATATAATCTATTTCCATCTTTATTTTAATTCAGAATTATTATTCCATATCTATCACACTGCCTTTTTTATGTATTCAGAATTATTTCAAAAGTTATCTAATATACTACCTTCTTTATTTCTATTCCGATTTATTTCAACATTTATCCTTATTTAAAATTAATCTCATAACGGTTTCAATAAATAATTGGATTATTCTTTTAAAATTGTTTGATTAATTACATTAACTTCTTAGAATAAATAATTATTTAATAAATGTTTGTTCCTTTATGCCAAATTTAAATTATTCACACTTAATGTGTTCCTAAATCCCAATGTTGACCCTTTCTCGCGCCCAAGTGTCTCGCGCCCAAGTGTCTCGCGCCCAAGTGTCCCTGCGCCCAAACGGCCGCGCCCAGACGGCCACGCCCAAACGGCCGCGCCCAAATGTCCTAGACCGCCCTCGACATCTTTCTAAGACGTGGCCATCTTTCGGCGTAGTGTCTATAGATATCTTTCGACGGTTTGGGCATCTTTTAGCTTAGTGTCCCTGAATAGTTTTAGGTGATATGAGCATCGTTCGGCGTACTGTTCCTTCACATCTTTCTGCGATGTGGGCATCTTTCGGAGTAGCGTCCATGGATATCTTTCGGCGGTGTGGGCCTCTTTCTGCTTAGTGTCCCTGGAGAGTGTTAGGTGATGTGGGCATCGTTCGGCGTAGTGTCCCTCGACATCTTTCTAAGACGTGGCCATCTTTCGGCGTAGTGTCTATAGATATCTTTCGACGGTTTGGGCATCTTTTAGCTTAGTGTCCCTGAATAGTTTTAGGTGATGTGAGCATCGTTGGGCGTACTGTTCCTTCACATATTTCTGCGATGTGGGCATCGTTCGGCGTAGTGTCCCTCGACATTTCTTTCTACGACGTGGGCATCTTTCGGCTTAGTGTCTATAGATATCTTTCAACGGAGTGGGCATCTTTTAGCTTAGTGTCCCTGGATAGTTTTAGGTGATGTGAGCATCGTTCGGCGTAGTGTTCCTCCACATTTTTCTGCGATGTGGACATCGTTCGGCGTAGTGTGCCTCGACATTTTTCTACGACGTGGGCATCTTTCGGCGTAGTGTCTATGGATACCTTTCTGCGGTGTGGGCATTTTTTAGCTTAGTAGCACTGGATAGTTTTAGGTGATGTGAGCATTGTTCGGCGTAGTGTTTCTTTCACATCTTTCGGGGATGTGAGGATCTTTCGAACGTTGCTCACATCGCTTACTGTCTGTAGTGAAGCAATCGATCAAAGGCTGCAGCTGGCATAAACAAGCTCGAACGAGATACAGTATCTTTGGTCCACTTCGGACGATCGGCGTTGTGTCCACGGTAAGGCGCAGTGTCTCTTAACATCTTTCGGCAATGCGAAAATTTGTCGGTGTAGTGTCGATGGATATATTTCGGCGGTGTGGGCATCTTTCAGCTTAGCGTCCCTGAAGAGTATTAGGTGATGTGGCTATCGTTCGGCGCAGTGTCCCTCGACATCTTTCTACGACGTGGGCATCTTTCGGCTTAGCGTCTATACATATCTTTCGACGGAGTGGGCATCTTTTAGCTTAGTGTCCCTGGATAGTTTTAGGTGATGTAAGCATCGTTCGGCGTAGTGTGCCTTCACATCTTTCTGCGATGTGGGCATCGTTCGGCGTAGTGTTCCTTCACATCTTTCTGCGATGTGGGCATCGTTCGGCGTAGTGTCCCTCGACATCTTTCTACGACGTGGGCATCTTTCGGCATAGTGTCTATAGATATCAATCGGCGGTGTGGGCATTTTTTAACTTAGTATCCCTCGATAGTTTTAGGTGATGTGAGCATTTGCGGCGTAGTATTTCTTGCACAACTTTCGGCGATGCGAGGATCTTTTGGCGTAGTGTCCTCGGACAGTTTTAGGCGTGGTGGGCATTGATAAGCGTAGTGTTCCTCCTCATCTTTCGGTGATGTGGGAATCGTTCGGAGTGGTGTCCCTCGACATCTTTCTACGACGGCGACGTGGGCATCTTTCGGCGTAGTGTCTATAGATATCAATCGGCGGTGTGGGCATTTTTTAACTTAGTATCCCTCGATAGTTTTAGGTGATGTGAGCATTTTTCGGCGTAGTATTTCTTGCACATCTTTCGGCGATGTGAGGATCTTTCGGCGTAGTGTCCCCGGACAGTTTTAGACGTGGTGGGTATTGATAAGCGTAGTATTCCTTCTCATCTTCCGGCGATGTGGGAATCGTTAGGCGTAGTGCCCCACCTTATCTTGCAGCGATGTGGAGATTGTTCGGTGTAGTGTCCCTTCACATCTTTCGGCATAGTGTCTCTGCATATTTTCGGCATTGTAGGCATATTTCGACTTAGTATGCCTAGACAGTTTTCGGCGATGTTTGCATCGTTCGGCGTAGTATCTCTTCTCATTTTTGGTGATGTGGGCATATTTGGCTTTCGACGTTGTGGGCATTCGGCGAAGTGCCCAAGCCTCAATTTAGTTTAGACCATGATCATTAGTGCATTAATTTGTAATTTACGTATAAATGTTTGGACCTATTAGAAAATAAAGCCATTGGTGACTACAGTAAACAATATGCGTACTATCTTTAACGTTGCATCTAGGTACATTCACGTTTATGACGCCTCTGCTATTGATGTGTTGCTTCCTAGTTTAAACGTGATCTTATAGCAATTAATGTTCAAAAATAAAATTAATAAATTAGTTTTTTGTATTATACTTAAGAATATTTAAAATATATGGTAAAGTTGCACCAAAACGCATCCTGCTCTAGCAGTTTAAAATGTTAATTGCGTTCGAGTCAGTGAAGTTAACATTTTAGCTCATAAAGGTTGCCTTAAAAAGTAATCAAGCGTCAGTGTATGTCTAGCATTTTTCAATTTCAAATTAGTAAAGTGAATGTTTCTTTATTTCCCAATTATCTAAAAATTCTTGTACAATAGTCAGCAGAATGTTTGTTAGGATATTGAATGTAACTGAATTTTCTTATTACAAATCGAGTATTATAATTACTATATGCCCTTTCATGTAACTTCATGCACATTTGAATGGGTGAAAGATATGACCAATGTAAGAGTTTGGCAAAGTAACTGTATTTTGATATTTATCCCTTTAGTACCTAAATAATTTTCCATTTTAATATATATTATGCGTTTTAAGAGATTGAAGAGTATGTAGGTAGGCAATGTACATTTTTACAGTGCAACAGTATTTTTGTAAATTTCTGTAGTGAGACGAATCTATTATGCATTTAGTACAAACTCTTGTAATTTGATTCTATTAATTTTTAAAGCTTCAGATAGAAAGTAGGATATTTCTTCTACAGTATTTGTCAACATCAATTGTTGATACAAAATTTGTAATTATATTCAGAAACAGTTGACGGTTCATTAATAAGTATAAAAAAAGGAATTAAAGTAAGGAGACAATCCGTCGGTTGGCCGTCGCCGATTCGCCATCGGCGATTCGCCATTGCCGATTTGTCATAGGTCAAATTCGCCGTCTACCAGAATCGCTGTCAGAACGATTCGCCGTAGCAAAAAGCTGTATTCTTGAAATGCTTAAATAATAAAGGAATAATCTATAATTCTCTATCTGATGAATTTTAATTATCAGTTTATTTCTGTGTTAAGTTTTAATATTTTTAAAACTCTTTCTAATTGTTACTAAACCATTCAATTTCAGCTTGAAGAATGTCTGAAATTTATTGAGGTAGTTTATAACTGATGCCATTTTTTATTTCAAAACAACCTAATTACAGTTAGATCATTGTAAAACGATCAACCCTAAGAAGCGCATGAGTGATAACGTGTGAAATACGTTTATTTACACTGAATTGGGAGTAACATTTTTATTCAGTTAAAACTTTGCTCTATTGTACCTTCGGCGAATTTTCCTAGACTCTTAAAGGCACCTTTTGCCTTGTTAGATCAATT
>CALNHX010012932.1:0-21342 GCA_940337035.1 Agriotes lineatus
CTCTCGACGTAAGAAATTGTAAGAGGAGAAACAGCTTCTATAACATTTAGAATGTGAATTTTCTAGGACAATTTAATTTTTGATATTTTCGCAATTGATATTAGACAACTAAAAAACCAAATTGTTTTATTCCAGTACTGTAGTGGTTTAAATAGTAATCAGCATTATTTTTAAATACAGTTTTTTAAAAACCCAATATTTTACCAGTCCGAAAAACAGAACAGACTTTTCTGGGTCTTAAAAATTGTAATCCTAATAAGTATGTGCATACGTTGTACGTATACCCAATAAAATTTTGGGTTTCCAATTTTAAGAAAATCCCATATCCTAATGAATATTCAATACTAATAAACCGAATGCCTGATGCATATGCCCGTACACATTTATTATGTAAGAGGATATTGCCAGATTATTTCCCTACAAAAATTTCTTCTACGTTCACTTTTTCTTCTGCATTCACTTTATACTGTTTTCGATGTAAAACAATTTTGTTAAAATTCTGAAATCTGTAATGTGATATGTGAAAATACATGGATATTTGTATATGTGCAAATATTCACAAATACTTGATTGTCATTGAACGAAATTTTAAAAATACATAGAAATATTTGATTTAATACAGGGTTCGGCAACGAAGCGGGGGTGGAAGATATTTCTAAAACTATGACAGTTTCAGAAATATTGTGTAAATAAAAGTTGTAGGTACAAAGGTGGTGCATATTACTACAATAGTTTTTATTATACAGAGTGCCTCAAAAAAGTGTGACAAAACAAACTTACTTTTTAAATAGAATGCCCTATATTTCGGCAGCCCAAATATTTTGCATTGAAATACTCATCATTTTTATATAAAGTTGTATGGGTCTAACGTCAACTGTTTTGGAGATATTAACGATTTTATGCAAAAAAATCTGAACTTCAGGCGGCTGCTGTAAGCAACAGAAAACAATAGAATGCAGGCAAACACTACCAAAAAATTATGATTTTCCAGAATTACCTTTCTAATTTAAAGTAGTGAATCTGGGTATTAATGCTCAACATTTGCAAATTTTACGATTTCGATTTTTTTTCAAATAGAACGCCCTGTATATCTTCCTATTTTTGAAAAGCCCTTTTAATGAGCTTTCTTTTGATATGTTACTTCATATTTCTAAGTTGAACTGTTTTTCAGATATGCGTGTATTAACATAAAAAACTATGCTTTCCAAAAATAAAAACACAAAACCAAGTTTAGAAAATATAAATTCAGTGAGTGTTGATACAAGGAACAATAAACACGAAAAACGATAAATGCAGGAATAAATTAATTCCAAGGTCAAATAAAATCAGTTTAAAAAACCAAAGCCAATTCACTATAATAAATACTATACGTAAATACATTAAATGTTCAAATAGTTCTGCTTTCCTGAGTATTAGTAAAGCTGTACAGAGAACTCATAATCAGTCAATATAATTATTTTGATTTATTTAAATGGAACACCATTGTATACCACTGCATTTTTAAAAAGTACTTTTAATGAGTTTTTTTCTGAATTTCATTTCCTAACCCTAAATTCAATCGCTTTTCAGATTTAATTTTCTCCTGCTTTTTTTCATTTTTTCGTATTTACTATTTCTAGATTTCAGTCGTGGCTGGATTTTTGTTTTGTAAACTTGGTTTTATCTTTTGTATAGAAAACTCAAGTGTTTAAATATTACTTTAACGGCGTTTGTTTTTATCCCTTGAAATAAAGTATCTTACGGGGCGGGGCTTAAATCGTTTTTTATGTTGAACTTAGAGGTATGAAGTAACATACCAAAAGAAGGCTCATTAAAATGGCTTTTCAAAAATACAAAGATATACAGGGCGTTCTATTTGAAAAATAATCGAAATCGTGAAATTTGCAAATGTTGAGCACCCTGTATAGCATTAAGACCCAGATCCACCATTTTACACATGAAGGGTAGTTCACGAAAATCATAATTTTTTGTTAACGTTTGCCTTCATTCAATTGTTTTCTGTTGCTTACAGCAGCCGTCAGTAGAACAGTCGTCAGGATAGCGGCCATTTTGTTTTTAATCGGATCAATTAAAAGTCAATTAAACCGCGAATTAAACCGCGAATCAGATGCTCTAATTAATGTCGCGGATTGACCTAATTATTTTTGATGTGTGCTACTGATTTTATTACGCATTAGCTTCCGATTAAATTACGCATTAGATTTTTTAATTTGCTTCTGGAATTACACGGCGGCCATTTTTAATTTTCGCGGGAATATTTGAAATTTGAATTTTAAACTTCCCGGGGGTGTCGGCCATCTTGATTTTCTGCGCGCGCACCTCTCGCTGTAGTCGTTTTTAATTTTGAATTTTCGCGGAAATATTTGGAATTTCAAACTGGTAGATCTCTTTCTCTCTTCTGCCCCATTGGCTGTCTCTCTCGTGTATTGCAGAATGGCTGTTTATATTTAAAAAAATCTCAGCCCGACCGGGATTTGAACCCCTTACGTTCGTGTTGCACAAATTTAGCTACATCCATTAGTGCCACAACACCACGGAGCTGCTTCAGATTTAATGTGAATATCGGAAAGCCATTTCACTACTGTGACGCTACGAGTCTGTGTTTTAAACAACTTATTTTTCGAAAATTTAAATTTTAAGAACTGAAATGTGCCGTCTAGGGCCTTAGAAACTTGTTAATAATTTTAAAAAATTGACTTTGTAACTATTTTTGTTGTAATTCATTCTTTTTAATTTTATAATATGAGTGACGCTATCTCACTCAGCCCCATTGATTTTCTACAGTTTTTCTCTACCCAAGATTCTGGTTAATTTCCATTCGCGCAGTGGTTAATTTCCCATTCGACCGCAGAAAATTTGAAAAGCTATATGAAATAATTACTTTTATTTTAGAATTAAAACAGCGAAATCCGCGAATAAAGCAGCGAATCCGCGATAATTACTTCATTTTATAGTGTCCTTCTTGAATGACGTTTGAATTTGAACCGATGATTCTTATTAGTTTTAATTTTATTGTAATCTTTTTTTTACTTACGTAAGTGCACTTGTTGCATATTAGCACCAATAAATATCTATCTATCTATAGATAAACAGACAAGATTTACCCTGTTTTGGTGTTAAGAAATCATCCGAACTTGCGAAATTTCTAAGAAACGCTTCTACTCAAGGTCTCCCGTTTTGAATTGCAATTGGTAAATCAGCCATTTCTCGATCTGGTTGTTTTCTTGTAAAAGCCAAATAGATTTTAATGAATTATTTTTAGCCGCTGCTGTCTTTTATTAAAGCATTTATATTTAGTCTCTTATATAAATACGCGTATTCTGTCCGTTAAGAATGGTTTATCGCCTAGTATATAGCTGGAAATTTCCTATCGATTAACGTGCCTAAACAGGATTGTTTAGAAGACTGTAATTATAATTAGCATCGTAATGGAATGCACCAAGATTTAAATCAGCATGCATTGTTCGTCTGGATCGAGCAGTACGTACTCCAACGGTTTCTAGTCTTGCTTGGTTGACAGACGACAGAATGCACGGTTACCGGTCAGCGTAGCCAACGGCTTGGCGCTAAAATCCCTGTGACACAAAATCTAGTGGGATAAGCTTGCCTGGTTAATAAACCACTCTAGTTCGTATGATTTTTGTCGCTTTTAAAAATAAATAGACATTATTTTTTTCATGCTTGAGTTTTATAATTACGCTGTGCCCTTAAAACAGGCCGGTTCATGTGTATTGTTTGGTTTTAAAAATTTGAACATTGTACCACTTAGCTGTTCTGACATTATACTTCCATATACATATTATAAATAAATTTTAAATGTTATTTTCGACAGAGTTTTAGCTTCTTATAAATTACAACAGTGCCCTCGCCCATATAAAATAAGACATACGCATTAAATAAATGTTTTTATTGTATAAGAATGGTTGTCCCCCATAAATTTGAATAAAAACAGGCAATTTCGTTGAAAAAAATAGCTTTTCAATATAGTTTGCAAATAAGACAAGGGATACTTGTAAAAATATAAGTCAAACCATTTTTCTTGTAAAAATTTACGAAAAGACGTAAGTGTTGGCGACAAATGAAAATAATTTTGAATAAAAACACGCAAAAATTACGAAAAGACGTATGTGTTGGCGACAAATGAAAATAATTTTGAATAAAAACACGCAAAAATTACGAAAAGACGTATGTGTTGGCGACAAATTAAAATAAATTTGAATAAAGACGCACAATTTCGTTGAAAATCTTTACAAAGCGACTTTATAGCACCGAAAAAATGATGTAAAAAAGTTTTAAGAGTTATTTCTAAGCGTAATTTTGCAAACGTTTAACAAATAAACCGTAATTTTTTAAAGTACATCACACAATTATGAAATCGTAGTTCAATTTATATAAATTTTCGATACTTTGTATGTGAAAAATAGATTCAATTACTAATATATGAATAAAATCATGCAATTTCCAAAGCATTTCGTTTAAAATTTTAGAAAATCGACAGCATCTCCCATGAAAATTTATAAAAATCGGCATCTTGTCACATTAAATTCTGCAAAAACGACAAAAAACAATATTTTTATACAACTTTCACTGAAAAATAGTAAAATTTTACGAAAATACGTCTGTGTTAACGACAAATGAAAATAAATTTGAATAGAAACACGCAAAAATTACGAAAAGACGTATATGTTGACCCCCAAAGTAAATAATTTTGCAAATGTTTTACACTTTTTATAAAATGCATCGCTCAAAATTAAAAGAAATAACAATTTCATTGAAAAAATCTACTACCACAATCATTTCGATAAACAAAATTCAAAAAATCTTATACTTTTGACGGAAATATATGTATGTTGACCACAAATTAACATAATTTTTAAATAAAAACGCGCAATTCGTTGAAAAAAATATTCTGACACCACCAAAACACGCAATTTCATTGAAAAATATATATATGTTGTCCACAAATTAACATAAATTTGAATAAAAACACGTAATTTTGTTGAAAAAAATGTTCTGGCCCCGTCATTTCACTTAAAATTTTACAAAACTGCCATCATAACACTTGAAATTATACAAAATATATGTATGTTTATCACAAATTAACATAAACCTGAATAAAACACACAATTTCGTTGAAAAATTTGCAAATGTTTTACACTTTTTTATAAAATGTATCGCACAAAATTAAAAGAAATCACAATTTTCTAAATTATATCACGCTATTATGAAATCGTAGATTGATTTTTTGAAATTTTACACTTTGTAACTGTAAAATAACTGCAAATACTAATATTTTAGCTTTAGACTTTGTAATTATTGCAGATTCGAGAAAAAAACAAAGCAGAGTAGAAATAAAAAACACAAACACTTTGTAATAAACAAATATATTGTTCTTATTTCGTATAATACTTAATAATATAAATATAAATGTACAGGAGAATGTCTTATTTCTAAAAATTCGCTAGCAATTTACAAAACTGTAGTTTGAGGTGCACGACATTTCAAATTAAAATGACTGCAAGTAATAAAATCAGAATTTCATTGTGTAATTTTAAAGTTTAAGGCGCTCCCAGTCCATAATTCCATTCGTATTTGATGTTGATGACATCTGCCTTAGAGGCGTTTTTCTAACGGCCCTTTTTTGGAGGCGTTTCCTTATCGATGTTCTTCTGACTGAACCTTTTTGATGTGGACTTGGATGAGTAGCTGGTGTTTTTAATTTATATTCTAAATCAGACTCGCAGTTATCAGTTTCCATTCCGGTTTTTCTTATAGTACCAGTCGGGGTTGGCTTCTTTTGCTGTTTAGGTTTAGCTAGCAGCACATTAGGAACGTTAAGGTCTTTGATGTAATCAGCAAACTGTAGGCGTCCGGGTGGATTAATAGTTTTTAGAGGCCGCAGAGTGTCGTGAATTAAATCGACTATGTTAGACGCAGGTAAAATTTCACCCTTTATAGTAACGGTACCCTTGTGATCCCAGCTCACATCGCTTGAGGTACTCAAAATGCGTAGGAAAACTTCAGCTTTTTTCTTAAAAGTTTTGGGAAGTGTAGATAAAATAACGGCATTTGATAGGCTGTCACTGGTTGTTTCAATAGGTATTTTGATTGGCTGCCGCGCCTGGTTTGTGAAATGAAGGAATCGTTGTAACACTTGATTGTACTGGATCCATTTATCGTGATCAGTTAATTTGGACTTTAAAACTTTTTGCATTTCGTCATCAAGCTGTGATAATATATTTTTCTCCGCATCATCGCCAGACTTAAGACGTTGGACAAATTCCGGCGATACAATCAACATCTTCCGCTCTTTGTCCATTTTAGTCGAAAAGGAGCTCAGTCGTTTGTTCTGGTAGAGCCGTCGTGAATAAACTAGCTTAAAATCAAGACTTTCATAATAAATATATAAAAAATATGACAGGTACGGGAATCGAATCCAGCAATTTTCGAAACCGGTTTGATATATATTTATTGAAGGACTTGACCATCAGTTGACGTTTTATTAATATTTGTCGTGATTCGTCATCGCTGAAATTTTACAAGAGTCAACCTGTCTGCTATGCGGCGCACGCAATGGTCCCACCTCTTTTATTTTAAAATTTGTAAAACCAGATGTCCAAGCCGATACCGCACTACTCGTTTTAAGTGATTGTGCTCTGTTACCTGGTGCATCTGAAGATGGCTCCCAGACGAATTAATAACTGTCAGGATGCAGCCGTACCTTACAGCAGGACATCAATTGTAGAATCAAGTAAGAAAAAGACAAAACTAAGTAAGAAGATGCAGTTTTCAAATAAAAGCCAACACCGGGAAGCGCTAGCATCACCGCAGATAATAGTTGGTGACGAAGAAACCCTGGGACCATCGTCACAGCTAACCGGACATAGCGAAGATTTGAGGTTGGTCGTGCAGGAGCCCATGCAGCACTGTGACGTAATAACGGACACCCCGCCCGAGGACAACCAGCTCCGTCGTGAGAAGAAGCGGACATTGTGTAATTTTTGTATGCCTCTAAACAATACAATTGCAGAATCATGTAAGAAAAGGACAAAGCCAAGTAATAAAACGCAATTTTCAAATAAAACCCAACATCGGACAACACTACTACCACCACAGATAGAGGTTGTTGACGAAGAGACCCGGGGCCTGTCGCCTGATCAAACAGGTATGCATAGCTGTGACGTAACAACGGACACCCCGACCGAGAACAAACATATCTTCCATGAGAAACGGTTATTGTGTGATTTTTGTATGCCTCTAAACATTAGTTTTAGCAAAGTTGTTCATTTAGGCCTGGATTCTTATAAAAACTTTTCACCTGTGGCAAGAATTCTGAATACCGACGGATTAGGTGTTTCATTCACGGCGGATGCGTTTATTGTTTTTCTGGAGGCTCTACCGGACATGTTTGTGATGGCGAAACAAGGATCTTTTAAATGTGATTTAAGTGAACATACAGTGGAACATGTGACCAGCGACACTTGCAGGATTATTCCAAAGGACCCCGTCAGCAAATTTACACTTTACGTGACGTATGACGCGCTGTCAAATTTATTGCCTATGTATGATTTGATGGTAGTTAAAATCAACGACTTGAAACGTGCACAATGTAATTTCGAAAAGTTTGCTGCATCAATAAGGCAGAGGTCCTCAACATCAAATACGAATGGAATTATGGACTGGGAGCGCCTTAAACTTTAAAATTACACAATGAAATTCTGATTTTATTACTTGCAGTCATTTTAATTTGAAATGTCGTGCACCTCAAACTACAGTTTTGTAAATTGCTAGCGAATTTTTAGAAATAAGACATTCTCCTGTACATTTATATTTATATTATTAAGTATTATACGAAATAAGAACAATATATTTGTTTATTACAAAGTGTTTGTGTTTTTTATTTCTACTCTGCTTTGTTTTTTTCTCGAATCTGCAATAATTACAAAGTCTAAAGCTAAAATATTAGTATTTGCAGTTATTTTACAGTTACAAAGTGTAAAATTTCAAAAAATCAATCTACGATTTCATAATAGCGTGATATAATTTAGAAAATTGTGATTTCTTTTAATTTTGTGCGATACATTTTATAAAAAAGTGTAAAACATTTGCAAATTTTTCAACGAAATTGTGTGTTTTATTCAGGTTTATGTTAATTTGTGATAAACATACATATATTTTGTATAATTTCAAGTGTTATGATGGCAGTTTTGTAAAATTTTAAGTGAAATGACGGGGCCAGAACATTTTTTTCAACAAAATTACGTGTTTTTATTCAAATTTATGTTAATTTGTGGACAACATATATATATTTTTCAATGAAATTGCGTGTTTTGGTGGTGTCAGAATATTTTTTTCAACGAATTGCGCGTTTTTATTTAAAAATTATGTTAATTTGTGGTCAACATACATATATTTCCGTCAAAAGTATAAGATTTTTTGAATTTTGTTTATCGAAATGATTGTGGTAGTAGATTTTTTCAATGAAATTGTTATTTCTTTTAATTTTGAGCGATGCATTTTATAAAAAGTGTAAAACATTTGCAAAATTATTTACTTTGGGGGTCAACATATACGTCTTTTCGTAATTTTTGCGTGTTTCTATTCAAATTTATTTTCATTTGTCGTTAACACAGACGTATTTTCGTAAAATTTTACTATTTTTCAGTGAAAGTTGTATAAAAATATTGTTTTTTGTCGTTTTTGCAGAATTTAATGTGACAAGATGCCGATTTTTATAAATTTTCATGGGAGATGCTGTCGATTTTCTAAAATTTTAAACGAAATGCTTTGGAAATTGCATGATTTTATTCATATATTAGTAATTGAATCTATTTTTCACATACAAAGTATCGAAAATTTATATAAATTGAACTACGATTTCATAATTGTGTGATGTACTTTAAAAAATTACGGTTTATTTGTTAAACGTTTGCAAAATTACGCTTAGAAATAACTCTTAAAACTTTTTTACATCATTTTTTCGGTGCTATAAAGTCGCTTTGTAAAGATTTTCAACGAAATTGTGCGTCTTTATTCAAATTTATTTTAATTTGTCGCCAACACATACGTCTTTTCGTAATTTTTGCGTGTTTTTATTCAAAATTATTTTCATTTGTCGCCAACACATACGTCTTTTCGTAATTTTTGCGTGTTTTTATTCAAAATTATTTTCATTTGTCGCCAACACTTACGTCTTTTCGTAAATTTTTACAAGAAAAATGGTTTGACTTATATTTTTACAAGTATCCCTTGTCTTATTTGCAAACTATATTGAAAAGCTATTTTTTTCAACGAAATTGCCTGTTTTTATTCAAATTTATGGGGGACAACCATTCTTATACAATAAAAACATTTATTTAATGCGTATGTCTTATTTTATATGGGCGAGGGCACTGTTGTAATTTATAAGAAGCTAAAACTCTGTCGAAAATAACATTTAAAATTTATTTATAATATGTATATGGAAGTATAATGTCAGAACAGCTAAGTGGTACAATGTTCAAATTTTTAAAACCAAACAATACACATGAACCGGCCTGTTTTAAGGGCACAGCGTAATTATAAAACTCAAGCATGAAAAAAATAATGTCTATTTATTTTTAAAAGCGACAAAAATCATACGAACTAGAGTGGTTTATTAACCAGGCAAGCTTATCCCACTAGATTTTGTGTCATAGGGATTTTAGCGCCAAGCCGTTGGCTACGCTGACCGGTAACCGTGCATTCTGTCGTCTGTCAACCAAGCAAGACTAGAAACCGTTGGAGTACGTACTGCTCGATCCAGACGAACAATGCATGCTGATTTAAATCTTGGTGCATTCCATTACGATGCTAATTATAATTACAGTCTTCTAAACAATCCTGTTTAGGCACGTTAATCGATAGGAAATTTCCAGCTATATACTAGGCGATAAACCATTCTTAACGGACAGAATACGCGTATTTATATAAGAGACTAAATATAAATGCTTTAATAAAAGACAGCAGCGGCTAAAAATAATTCATTAAAATCTATTTGGCTTTTACAAGAAAACAACCAGATCGAGAAATGGCTGATTTACCAATTGCAATTCAAAACGGGAGACCTTGAGTAGAAGCGTTTCTTAGAAATTTCGCAAGTTCGGATGATTTCTTAACACCAAAACAGGGTAAATCTTGTCTGTTTATCTATAGATAGATAGATATTTATTGGTGCTAATATGCAACAAGTGCACTTACGTAAGTAAAAAAAAGATTACAATAAAATTAAAACTAATAAGAATCATCGGTTCAAATTCAAACGTCATTCAAGAAGGACACGAAGTTGGCGACCAATCAGAGCCCGGCATTCCAGGTCCTCGTTGTGCCATCTAGCGAACTCAAATATGCGACCGGTTAAGCCATTTGAGGATGACGAAATAGAAAGTTCTACAGAGTCGGTGATATCATAGCAAATTCCATTGTCTGTGCTGCAAAAACCATTGCGAATAATTACACATTTTATGTTGAAAATTGAAAATAACCGCCGCGTAATTATGATCTCGCTATATAAAATAAGTAATTAATTTTGAGTATATTTTAAACTATTTCGGGACTATATTCGCAGAATCCGAAGTGCAAACTTTCACCGGCTGTTTGTAATACCGGGCCTAACGATAAAAATAAAATCATTAATTCTGATGAAATCACGGGCGAAATCAATTTTTTAAAAATTGCATATATCCTTAATCACACCAAGCTACACATTTCAGTTCTTAAAATTTAAATTTTCGAAAAAATAAGTTGTTTAAAACACAGACTCGTATTTAAAATATGTAGGCGTAACGACACAAGCACAGAATGGCACACTGCTCAAACCTTTAAAATCTAACACGCCTCGATGGTCTAGGGGCTTACATGTAGGGGATACTGGCCAGGCAACTCGGGTTCAAATCCGTCCAGCGCCAGGCGTAAAAAGCTTTTTTAAATTAAATAAAAGCGAGAGCAGCTTCGATGAGGAAGACGGAAGATTTAGCAGTTTGAAATTCAAATATTTCCGCAAAAATTCAAAATTAAAAACGACAGCCGTGAGAAGTGCGCGCGCAGAAAATCAAGATGGCCGACACCCGGGAAGTTTAAAATTCAAATAATGGAACTTAGAAAAAAAATCGGAAAAAATTCAAATTTCAAATATTCCCGCGAAAATTAAAAATGGCCGCCGCGTAATTCCAGAAGCAAATTAAAAAATCTAATGCGTAATTTAATCAGTAGCACATATGTAAATTACATATCAAACTTCATATGTGATTAATTAGATCAAACCGCGAAATTAATTAGATCAAACCGCGGAATTAATCCGCGGATTTAATTCGCGGAATTAGAGCACCTGTCAATCATCCGATTAATTTAATCGAGCCTCGATTAATTTAATTGAACAATTAATCCAATTAGTGGTGTCCACTATACTACTAACGAAATTGATAATATATTCTTCGTTCTGTTTATTTCGAATCCTCAGAATTCTGAGTTAATCTCCACGCTTTATAAAATAATCCATCGCATTCTCTACCGACGAACCTGCCGTGTTCCCAATTTGCATTTTGTTACGCTTATCCGGATTTCCACCTGTTTACGGTTTTATTTATAACTGGAATCTTGGGGTGTCTAGGTTATAAAGGCTATTTACGATACCTAAGGCATTCCCAATGATCTGCTAATTGTTTTCTTAGCATTTATTCACCTATCCGGCATTTAATCCAAAATAACAGCCGAGTTAATTTCCCTTTAATTGCCTCAAAAATTTATAATTTATATCCGCGGAAAAACTTGTGCGAAATTATGCGATACTTCGCAACAAAGAGCATGCAAGCGTCGGTTCCGCAAACCCTTGTAATTGAATGACAACCCCGCTTTATATGCCAGAGAACCGTTGCCGTTGCGGTCGTAATAAAGTATATAAATAAACGAACTTTTCCTATAAAAACTCATCGTCAGATGAGCGTCACTCGAGCTCTTTGATGTTATCTCAGATCAGACAGAAGCTATCAGAAGTTAATATCCCTCAATTCTATCTGCTGCTCCCGCTTCATTCGACATGAACCACACACTCGCACGGAATAACAACTTCAGCTTGGGATAACACCATCTTTACCCGCAGATACAGAATAAATAAAAAACTCAATTTGGAAGTAAATGACTTACTTAAATATAAATTGAAGATTTAGTACGTCATATGTTTTATTGAGGAATTCTTTGCTCCGCTTTGTCTTCCCCGTCGAATACCGAACTAATATTTAGTACTTAAATCCTTTGAGCGCTGAAACGCGACACGGTTTGAGTAAAGTGCGAAAGTAGTTAAAAACGTCTGCCAAGTAAAAATTAGTTTTCGAAAGCTTGAATTTTGCTGAACAAAATTAGATATTACAGATAGCATATCTACCTACACTTCAGCAGTTTCAAAAAGCAATTTAATAAAATAGTGTTCTAATAATAGTCAGCGAAAATGTAAGTTTCATGTTTCCTTTAATTGAAAGCGCCATTTATTTATAAGTATATTAAATATATCTTATTTCTATTATAAATATGTATGCTAAGGATGTTAATAGTATTTTATGTAACAAGTATGCAAAAGTTTTGGCGGACGAATCTGGATGTTTACGAACGGCGCGCTAACCGAGTTTGTAATATCAGATGAGTCCGCTGAAACTGTTAGCGCTCGTATTCCATACAGAAAGTTTCATAAGTTCTTCAAAATCCAAATTAGTAGAATAATCAGTAGCTTATGGCATTTATAGAAAATCTAGTACCTATATATTCGTTAATCTGTTACTACGTAAGCAAACAAATTCATTCCTCTAAACTATTGCTAAGTCTTTTATATGAATAAGTCCGAAAAAATAGCATTTTTCAAACTATAAACTATATGTTAATTTTAAATACTCTCGTCTTGTTTTTTGTTATGTTTTCTTTTATATCGTATTATCCAAATTTATCTGTTTCTGCTACTTGATTAAAAGTTTTGAATGTTCGATAATACTTTCAATTTCATCGTATATTTTATATATTTGTCTGATACTAGAGCATTTCTTAAGCATTCCTGCTGTGGACAAAACGATACATCTAATGTACTTAAACGTACCATGGCCGACAAACGTCTGTTCAATCTATATTGATTACTTCATCATTTACGTTGTAGATATAAAATGAATGACATATGCGTTGTCAAGGTAGATTCCTATCCATTAATTTGTGCACATATTGTAAAGGAAAATGTTTAAAAATTATATACTTACTTCCATTTGCAATAAAGAATCCTAAGTAATTGATGAAGACGAAAAGGGGAAGGGTAAAAAACAATCAGCCAAAAATTTGATTTTTAATTTTTAAAAATATACAACAAATTTTCAAAAATTACAAATTCTATAAACACGGTGCAAAATAGAGCGTTAGTTGACGAGACAAATTTTCTCTAAAATTTTAAGCTGAATTCAAAAATGTAATAATATACGGGGTGTTCTATTTAAAATAGTTGTTAATAAAAAAAATAGAAAAAAGAAACAAAAGAAACCCATTTAAGAAGTATTCAACAGGAAAATCACCTATCTCACATCAATACACATTAAAAATGTAATTAAAAAATCGTTAGAGCCGTTTTTGAAAAAATCGAAAAAAACTGAAAAATCACAAGAGTAAACACCTACTTCCGGTTATGCGATTTTCTTCAAAATCTTTCTGTAGCATCTATATAGTTCACAAAACTTATATATGAAGTTTAAACGCCATACCCCTATTCGTTTTTGAGATATTCTGTTCACAGACAGACAAACAGACACTCAGACAGACCAATGAACAAAAACATGTTTTTTGGGTTCAGGGGACTCTAAAATGTGAATATTTGTTGAAAACTCAATTTCCAATTTTTGGGATGAATTAAAGCCGCCACTTGTATGCACGTGGTGAAAAGGTAAGAAGACCGCCAAATCCGTCTCATAGAACTGCTTCTCGCGTCAAAATCCAAGGCAGGGAGTAGATCAGTAGTAGACCAGCGATGATCGAGCAGAAAAAGTGTGTGTATGTAACTGTCATTTTATACCGGATTAGAAAAGTTTTCTTGTGCCACTTTGGAAAAATGATTTCTCTTACCAATCTGAAATTTCGATCACGTCTCATTTGAATGCCGTAGAATTTCATATCAATCTCCAATCGGATATACTTAAAGGAACCATCGTATCTTTTCGCCGATTCCCTCTATCTCGATGCGGCCTTGAAGAAACATCTCGTTGTCAATTTGTAGATTAATGCCAATGTTCGTAATCAATCTTTGAACTGCCGTTCTCCATTCTTTATTCGACAAGCCGACGAGTCACAGCCCTGAAACATATCTCATCACACCGCCATTAGAACAACCCCATTTTACCTGTCGTCATTTTAATGCTATCCATTTTGGTTTCAACGGAGCTTGGTCGCCAGCGACGTACTTATAAACCCGCAATTCTCGACTTTTGGCCGCTATCGGACCATAATTCCTTTTTCGCTCAACGTCCGGCGACTTCCCTTGATTTTCGGATCTTGCCTTCGAATTACTGCACAAGTTAAGTTGAATCTGTTTAGTATGTGTAATTTATCGCAAGTTTGGGATACGTACCAACCTCAGTTTGCAGCCGTAAATTTACATCAATTTTGTATGCGTTTAGAAGTAAGTTTGCAGTTGTGTAAAAAGTTTTTGGACGTTTCGCCCTTAAAAGTGCAGTAGCCCCTTAAGCACTTTGAGGCAGTTGATCAATATTGTTCTTTCCTGTGGAATTTTCTCACAGGCGAACGTCTGCTAACGACTTTGCTTATTGAACGACGTGACGTTAAAAGCATTTCTGAAGGATTATTTGCTACCATGGTTTGTTACGATTCTGGGAGTCAGCTAGGGCCTGCTTAAGTGTATTTTTATTAATGTTATTTTAATAGATTTCTTAAATTTGCTAATGTTTACTTGTAACTATCATAACTAATTCAATTTATTTCAGACTCAGATTCAGAAGACTAAGAAGCAGGTCGTGAGATCTATCCAATTTTTGAATAAAGATACAAAAGTAGAGAAAGTAAACTAGAAATCATTGAATCTCTTTTGTGAAAATGATAAAATGGCTACTGAACAGGTCCATCACGGCCAATCCAATGCTGGTTGTAATGTATGTTTAACCAGTCTTTCACCGATCTGCCATAATGAGCTGGAGCACCGTCTAAGTGAAACCATCCATGTTCACGATGATAAATGGGCATATTATTGATTCATTTAGATATTCCTTAATATTTTAAAATGTCCGTAACTTGTTAAAGAATCGAAAAACAGTATAAGTTTATGTAACATATTTTATATACTGTTTGAGGCTTTAGCGGTTCCTCGAATTATTCTGTTAACGTAGAATTTCGGCTTAGACCGCGTAGTATTTGTAGTATTTACGGATACCCAGAATTCTCTGGCGTAATGTGCCTTGCATCTTGTGAACTCGAATCTACGCGATGACCATGCTCTTTGGTGGCTCGTGTTGTTTGAGTACCTTGAGAACGAGGACACTTTGACAAATTTGGCCTTGTTGCTGTTTGTGCACCCATATTTACTAACGTTTCGCAAGACCTTGCAGCTTTCATCATCAGAGTGAAAGTCGCACTAAGAACTGAAGGTTGGTGTGGGGCTATTTTTAGTCCTGTGTGTCAAGCGCGCGGAGTGACGTAACGCTGATTGCAAGGTAATACGTGGGGCGTGGCCGTATGACTCACAGTGATTGTAATGCTTTACGTAGATCGTGTATCACAGGGGTCCACGTTTTACTAAGCTTAAAACCATCTTCCCTGTTTATACTATATAGATGTTTTTCTATTCCTATGGCTTCACGAATCACTCGCAAGAAGTAGTGAGGTATTCTGGCAAGTACTCTGGCGTGCTCAAATTCTAAGGTGTGCCCATTTGTAAATGTATGCTCAGCTCCCGCTGATTTTGTGATGAGTTTGTGTTTGCAATCAGCTTTATGTTCTTGAAGTCTTAGATCAACGGAACTACCAGTCTGTCCAATGTAACTCGAACAGCAGGAACAAAGAATGCGATTTACACCAAACAATTTTAAACTTGTAATTTTCTCTTTTACTGATCTGAAGCCGTTGCCCAAGTTTCATTGGTCGTGAACACAGTTTTGATGTTGCATCGTTTTAGGACAGGTCCTATCTTATCAGTCTCAATAACATTGACTATCTTTAAAAAATGCCTGAAAAAAACAAGACACCGTGCAGAATATGCCAATCTACCAGCAGACTTTTGGGTATCTTTACTTCAGTTTTTCCAGAACATCATTTACGTTTAACTGTATATGGTATTATGTACATACAGAGTGTTACTAAAATGGAAGAAAAAAACACGTGACAATATTCTTTTTAAAAATCTAAGTCGAAAATCTTAATACTAAAATGTTGAATTGGTTTTCATGAATACGTCAAGTTGTAAAAATAAGAAATTTCAGAAATATCAGCTTACCTTTATGACACCATGTTAGTACCACAAAAGTACTTCATCTAATACACATCGTTTCATAAAATACGGGTAAGCCGATATTTCTGAAATTTTGCGCGAGACCATAATTTTACATTTTGAACAACTTTCCTTGATGATACTTTTACGTATTCAGAACAGAAAAAGTACTTTATCTGAAAAAAAATCATCTACCGTTCTTGAGGGCTCATAATTATAGTATTAAATTTTTCGATTTTCGATTTCACGAAGCATATCGCTGTTTTTCTGCCAACTTAGTAACACCCTGTATAATTCCACGTTATTGCTACAAATAAAACGCTCGTGAAATTACTTCGTTTATTTAATTACACATCACTTCCGCCCTAAATACAGCTCGCGTGGAAAATTCTATGAAAATCAAATATACTAAAATATTTTCATCTAGCGAGAAAGCAGCTTTGTGGCTTACAGATGGATTCATGGTGTATACGACTACCGCTAGAACAAATAAAGAATTGAAAGAAACAAACAAAAACATGTACCTGTAACAAAAATTGCATGCAATGTGCACTCCCCAAATAATGTTAAATTTATATGGATGACGTTGATAATGTTTGATGTCGACACTTTAAACATCAAATTTAAGGTGGACACAATTTCTTAAACTTGGATTCAAGTATCTAACCTTTTCACAAGACTACTGGCAGAATTTACATAACCCTTTATAGTGTTATTGGTTCAAAATTTCCAGCGCTATGGTAAATATAACAAGACATCCAGTCTTTCTGCACGTCTCTTTTGCTAATCGTCTGGTTTACTTAATCTTTCCTTGATAATTTTGGACTTAGCTTTAGGCTGTCATTTGCATGATAATGTGAGGCACTTATCTTCTCATATTCTTCCCAAGCCAGCATATCAAACCAGGAGAAAACAAATGTCACCCTCAGTCTAGTGGCATGGCAACAGTATTACATTAACGAAGAAAAATATAGAATAGACAAAATTTGTAAGAAGAAAATCTGCAATCCGGCATGAATTACACAAAACAGAGAAATTAAAAAAAAATAAGAACTGTAGAAATTAACAACTCACGTTTATCTGTTGGAAATCGGCACTGGCGTGTTATTTCAATTACTTGCTTGTCTGTTAATATATGTCTGAAAGGAAAACAAATTGCTAATGCCCATGTCTTTGCTGCATAGCGATGCACTTGATTGATTTGTCATTTTTCACGCACAAAACCAAGTCGGTCTACATTGTTCCAGGTCGTGACAGTGGGCCTATAAAGTAAGCTTTGGAATTGTCTTTCAAAATCTGGCAACATTTCTTTCCCAACTTTAACAAAAATTACTAGTTTTGGTCTGGCCAATATGTCATTGTGCTGTCCCTATCAAGTATGAATTTGCTTCAAACAGCTAAACAAATAATTCAAGTCGTTACTATTTACATCTTAGAACGTCACGTCACTGTAATATTCGATTTTAAAAACAATTCAGTAATATATTTAAAATGATAATCGTACTTGCAGTCGAAACAAGTCTTTTCGCCCTATCATCCTTTATATCGCCTTTTTACTTCCCTCGTCTGAAGAAACCGGTGCAATTTCATATAAATATATACAGGGGAATCATCACCTTGTCGTTGGTTAGAGGGCTCAGTAACCTTACATCCAGGGACCGATGCCGGCGGTAGCGTAGCTGTCGGTAGGGCCACCCTTGCCGGTAAGGTCTCAAAGAGAAGAGATGAGGGTAAAGCTAAGAAGATTCCCACGCAGAGTTTGATCCGGAGCGGACGGCTGCAAACAGCGTGTGTTCTCCAGGTTAGGAGCGGCTGAAATTATTTTCACCAACACGCAGTAGGATAGCGCCGTGAAATAAATCCTAAAACCTCTTAGAAAGAAAGAAATGGCGAATTTGAAACACAAAGGAACTGGTCCCCAGGTGGGAACGATACCAATCCCCAATCCCACACGCTCGCTGAGAGGGTCTGCCTCAAGAAATATGGGGGAGGCAAAAATTCGCACAAACAAAAAAGTACACCTGACAAAGGCATCATTCATATTGCTACATACAATTGTCGATCACTACTGTCAGACGCACAACTCTTCGACGTACAAAATGAGCTAGATAAAATAAAGTGCGATATTCTTGGACTAAGCGAAGTCAGACGACACGGAGAAAACCTTCTAAAACTACAATCTGGAAGAACGTTCTACTATAAAGGGCACGAGCACGAAAGCCAAAGAGGAGTAGGATTTCTAGTACACCCAAGAATGGCAAAATATGTTCAGAGCTACCACGGAATACCAGACAGAATTGCGTATTTGTCACGAAAGTTCTCAAAGAACTGTACAACCAAACTAATACAAATATATGCACCAACATCGAGTTCAGAAGATGAAGCAGTGGAAACTCTGTACGAAGACATCGAAAAGGCCCGAGAAACCGATAAATGCCAGCATGACCACGTACTTGGCGACTTCAACGCAATTATTGGAAGAAAGCTTACTGATGATAAACATTACATAGGAAGACACGGACTAAGCGAAAGAAACCACAGAGGACACATGTTATACAACCTACTGGAGAGACAAAAGCTATTCGTAATGAATACCTTCTTCCAAAAGCAACCGCAGAGAAAGTGGACATGGTTGAGTCCCGATGGAAGGACTAGGAATGAAATTGATTATGTTCTCTCATCCTCCAAAAAAATAGTTAGAGACGTATCCGTTTTAAACTCGTTTCACACCGGCAGCGATCATCGATTAATAAGAGCAAGGATATCAGTAGAGAAAATAAAAAGAAATACCAGAAAACACAAACATATTATAGATACTGAAATCCTTAAGGAACAACAAGACACCTACCGGAAAGCTTTGAGAAGTAAATTTGAAAAAGGCAACTACCAGGTCAACATCAACAAGTTAGAGGAACAAATAACCACAGCAATAATAACAACAGCATTTGAATTAGCCAAGAAAAATGTGAGAAAGGAATGTAGATTGAAGCAAGAAACAAAACAAATGATCGAAAAAAGAAAATCATTTTTCAGAGAAAATGGAAACAAACCTGAATACCACGAGATAAGGAGGGAAACAAGAAAACTGATACGGAAGGACCTGGCAACACATTATGAAAAATCTGGTGTGATACACGCACACAACTTCCTTTTACAGTGATCTTATAATTAGCCAAAAATTTTATTTTTAATTTTGAAGCATTTGTCAAAAATTTTCAAAAATTAGAAATTTTACAAAAACGGTACAAAATAGAGTGTTAGTTCAAGAGACAAATTTTCTCTAGAATTTTAAGCTGAATTCAAAAATGTAATAATATACCGGGTGTTCTATTTAAAATAGGAGTTAAAAAAAATAGAAAAAAAAAACAAAAGAAACCCATTTTAGAAGTATTCCACTGGAAAATCACCTATCTCACATCAATACACATTAAAAATGTAATAAAAAAATAAAGTTTAAAAAAATCGTTAGAGCCGTTTTTGAAAAAATCGAAAAAAACTAAAAAATCACAAGAGTAAATACCTACTTTCGGTTATGCGATTTTCTTCAAAAGCTTGCTGTAGCATCTACATAGTACACAAAACTTATATATGAAGTTTCAATGCCATACCTCTTTCCGTTTTTGAGATATTCTGTTCACAGACAGACACACAGACGCACAGACACACAGACAAACAGACAGACAGACCAATGGAAAAAATTTTGTTTTTTGGGATCAGGGGACTCGAAAACGTGAAGATCTGTTGAAAACTCAATTTCGAATTTTTGGGGTGAATCCAATAAGTCCTTTATTGTAAAAGGAAGTAAAAAGAAGTGATAAACGCAATCGAAAACAACAAAAACATGAAATGCCTAAGACGAACAGACGGAAGAAGAGAGATTATAAGCCTGAAGAACTCCGATGCAAAGGAATTCAGAAACAGAGATGAAATACTAGAAATCATAGAGAACTTCTACAGTGAATTATACCGCTCGAGGACTGATAATCCAATAAAAGAGGAAAAACAAAAAATAAAGAATTCGGGTCAGAGGAAATCCCGGAGATAACCAAAGAAGAAATACTGCACGCTCTAACATCGATGAAGAACAACAAAGCTCCAGGCAACGATAACATAATAATCGAAATGATAAAACAAACCTCAGACATAATTATACCAAGACTGCAACTACTTTTTAATGGGTGCCTAGATACATTTGATGTGAAGAGAGGAATCAGAAAAGGCGACGCCATCGCACCACAATTATTCAATCTAGCCTTGGAAGGAATCTTGAAACAAGTTGATTGGTCAAACCGAGGAATCACGGTGAATGGTGAAAAACTAACACACCTAAGATATGCTGACGATATCGTACTGTTTGCGGATAACCCTCTAGATTTTAAAGAAATGTTAATGGATCTGAAGGAAATGTCAGAGGGTATAGGGCTGAAAATGAATATGAATAAGACGAAAACAATGTGCCCCCGAGATACAAATATAACAATCGACAATCAGAAGATAGAAAACGTAAACGAATATGTCTACCTGGGCCAACAAATAACACTCGGCAAGGATAACAAGAACATAGAAATTGAACGGAGGATGAGACTGGGATGGGCGGCATTTGCAAAACTCAAAGGTATACTAACCAACAAAAAGATACCTTTACCGCTGTGTTCAAGGCTATACGAGTAATGTATCCTACCAGTAACTACATACGGAGCACAAACATAGATCTTGACGAAAAAACTGAGAATATCCCAGAGAGTCATAGAGACAAGAATGTTGGGTTTGTCATTGCAAGATAGAAAGACCAACGAATATATTCGCAGCAAGACTAAAGTGACAGACATAGTAGACAGGGCATCCCGACTTAAATGGGATTATTCGGGACA